>JAACJT020021294.1:16744-39062 GCA_009936485.2 Gymnarchus niloticus | reverse complement strand
AAAGAGATATAAGCTTGCCTTAGAAACAGTTAGTCAGACTTGAGGGTGTCGAGGGGGGACTCCTCTTGTCTCAGCTTGTTCTGTGCACTGAATAACCTAGGTAATAAAGGTATTTGCTATCTCTAGACTCCAAGTTGACTGTTTTTCCACCACAGTTGGCCCTGTAGTGGATTGGTGTACCCTGCCTTGCGCCCAAAGTTGGCTGGGATTGGCTCCAGCTTCCCCGCGACCCTTACGAATAAGCGGTTTAGAAGATGGATGGATGGATAGTTGTTCCTCATTCGGAGGCAGTCATCACATGAGCAATTAGCCGACCCATATCCTTGATTTGACACGACAAGACTTGACAGCCAGGAAATTTGAGCGCGGTACATAGCATCCTTGCATTACATTAATAACTGGATGCATTTTAGCAAGTTCCTGTTCATGTTTGCAGGTTTCCTGAATCCAAGTTCATCATTTTAATTCGACAAAGCTGGTAAAGAAAATACCGGTGGTTTTACCCAGTAAATGATAAATGGACAAGTTTTAAAGGGATTACACAGAATTGTAGCAAAACAAGATATCCAGCGAACCATTACTTTATGAAAAAACTTTGCTACACACAAAGTTTTTAATCCTAAATTTGACTGCCTGTAAGTGTGTTATGTGTGTAAATCATTTTCAAGCACATAGTTTAAGAAAACAATCTATATATTGTTAATCTTTGTATATATCTAAATATATAGCTCTTTAAAACGGATGTAACATTAAAGATCTGTTTTTCAAATGAAAAATATTGTTGAAGTGAAACTGCGACAGTTCTGAAACCTTCCTTCTTGTGGTATACCAACAGTATCAATTCCTACATAACAGTATGTTCCCAAGATCTTAGAATTTGTTGTAATTGCTTATTTTGATTTCATTTAAGTGAGTTTAGATCATTTCCACTGTGATATTATATTGCATTGTGCTTATCCCATTGATTTTCTACTCACAGCTTGCAGTTTTACTTAAATTTATTATTTTTAAAAAATGTATTTCCAGTAAGAGCTGAGATTCTGTGGGGAAACCTCACAGAGGTTAGTGATGAGTGTAAGAACATGATCATCAATCAGGTTGGCACATCACTAGCGGGCAGGTGGCAGACATCCTAAAAAAGCCAATCTCCTGCATCGTTCGTGCCAGTGGAGGTTTTTTTTAAAGTTCTCTCACTAATAAAGGGAAGCACAAATACATAAATATTTAAATAATAATCCACAGTTACAAATGGCCACAGCCGTCACTGCTATGACACATCAAAGGTGCATCAGATTAACATGTAATGGATAGAACATAGGTTTGAGTCTTTTTTTCAATTTCCTGACTGAACTGGCTGATAAGTCCTCATAATGGCTGCAAAAGTCGGTCTTTGTCCTTCTCAGCTTTGGCCTCTGTACTGTGGCCTTGATTGTCCTCCCTCCCCTGAGGATCCATTGAGGGGTCAGCCTGTTCCTCCAAGCCCTCTGAAACAATGACCACGGCATGATACACCTCCTTTTCCTGGTGGCTGTTCTGCATAGCCATTAATATATAGGAGCGGGACGGTTCCATCAAGTACTGCAGAGGAAGACAAAAAGTTGCTGAATTATTATCATTATGTTAAGGTGGAAACAGCGGGCGGCGTAATGGAAAAACTATAACAAGTTTTTACTGCCAAAAGTTCTTGAAATATACTTAGAATCTGAATTCTAGTGGTCCTATTAGTTTGATTATTATGATCAATTACTTTTATAGGTTTACTATTATATTACATTGTGCTTCATTTAAAAGGCACTAGAAATATAACGTAAAATCCTATTATTTGTCTGTTCATATTACTGCAATGTCCTTTGCGACACCTGGGGGTCATTTCAAATATTGCAAGGCAAAAGCTTCCAGCATTCAGTTTGAAGCTTACAAAGCTAAAATAACCCCCCCCCCAAAAAAACCATATTTTCAGGTTCATTTCCTCTGCCAATCTGAGTTACTTTAAAAGATGTAAAGAAAGTGACCATGAATAAGATGATAGGTTTGTAAAATTTTCAGTTTGGTTTTTAGCTACTTATGAAGTACTCCAGTTGAGTGCCTCCATTTAATAAATATATAAAGTGCCTTCAATATCACCAGAGGAAGGAAGAACTACCACTCATATTGAGCTGTACCAGACTGGGTCAAATCGGCCCTAAGACCCACCTGCTTGAAGTGCTCTGGGAGTTTGGCATTGGGGTAAAAGAACCTCAGTCCCTTGTAGCAATACCAGCCCATCAAGAAAAGGAGTGGCAGGGAGACCGCAGTCACCACAAAGCTCGAAATTAGCACCACAGCTACCACCCAAGGCTTCACTGCCCCTGCCAGGGTCACACACAAACTTACATTGATCAATCTGTCAGACACTTTTGTCCAAAACGATTTATAATACATTATGAGTACAGTGCAATGCAGAAAGTTCATCAAAACAAGCGAGTGGTATTTAAGGGGCAGAATACAGGAAAAGATGGTAACGACACGCTTAAATATTATTATATGCTAATTGATCCATCTTCCAACCGCTTATCCTGACGGGGGCTGCGGGGGGGAGAATCCCCCGGCGCTCACCGTTCGATGTGGTGCTCTCGCACACGGCCTCGCTCAGCTCCCCGTTCTTGCTGTACGCTGGAATGTGGATCTGCGCCTGCACGCAGTATTTCGTCCAGGGCTGCAGGTCTCCAAGCAACAGCAGCTTCTGCTTTGTTTCCTTTTGCTTTTTCGTCTGTGGGGGGGTTCGTTTGGGTTACTGCCAACGTTGCTTAAAGTGGGGGGGGGGGACAGCCCCTTCGCAGTGCAGCAGTAACTGGACTTGCACACAGCGACTGAGTAATGCTGATATTGCTGCACGGATGGGTTTGTGTTATTTGTGCTTAAGAATGAAGGCAGCAAAACCAAGACAGCATGTTGGGGTGGAAACCGGAATACACTTCTTTCGTATGACATGGTTTCACGTGGCAAAAAGACAACAATTGTGAAGAATACACAAGCAGCTGTACCTCCTCCTGACCTTCCTCCCAGTAAGTCAAGTTGTAAACCGTATTGGTGTACACCTCCTTTATAGAAGACTTCCTCAGCAGGGGGTCGTTGAGATTCACTTCCAGGTCACCCTCCTTAGCATGCAGGCGCATGACAGGAGGGCCGATGACAGCTGGGGACAAAAAAGGTTCAGTGAACAGGCAGTGGGTTAGGAGTCAATATTGGACTTGCGCACATGTGTGACCGTCATTTGTCATTATTGACAGTAATGATGTTACACCACAGGGAAAAACAAAAGAAAAACAAGAAATAGTTTGGGGTAAATAATCTTTGATATCAGGCGTGGCTTTATGAATCGGGGGGCTTGGACCACCCCAAGGCTGAGTAAACCCAAGCACCATCCCCATTCCTGCACAGTCCTGGGGCCTACCCTACATCTTACAGCTGGGCCCAGGTTATAGGTGTCAGCCTATTCCGTAGACAGCAGGGGGCATGATAATAAAAGACCAGAAACTGTCATGCCAGGGGGAACCCAGCTATTATAATCTTTAAAAAGATCCTTAACATAAAACAAAGCAACCTAATATTCCTTCAGTAAGAGAATCAAAGTTTATGAACAGATAAATAAAAAGAAATTACATGTTTATCATTTTTTAAGAAGCTGTGCTTACTTTGTCGATCCAGGTAAAATTCTGAGGTGTTGACCCAGAGAGAAGTGTTACCCTGTAGCTCCGCCCTCACACGAAAGACATACGTGCCAAAATGATGGATCTTATCAGTGAAGTCACAGCTCCTCCCCTCTTGACTCTCACAAACTGTAACGTATCCTGGCTGGTAACTTCTGTAAAGAACATGGAATGACAGTTGGGTCATTCCAGAAGGGTCCTAAATGATATCAGGTGCAGAGAAGTTAAGATACAGTTAACACAAAACTTGTCGGGTCACAGGAGCTCTGATGTTAAACTCCTGAGTAATGTGCTTAGCCAGAATTTTTATAGTGCAAAAATTGCCCGTTTTTCCACCAGCGTAATTCTCTCCTGATTGCCATTTTGTGAGATTTGTGATTGCTATGAAAATTGATCAATAGCAAATTTTCCTGGTCCCGTCTGCTTTTGATGCCACCTGCCACTGTATACAATGGAAATCCCAACAGAAAGAATTTAAAAATAAGAAAAAATGACTCGTCCCACTGTGTAGTGAACATCACTTTGCTGTATCTATAGCAACTATTTTGATGAGATGTGTCTGTTCCAACCACACCCGCCAATGTGTACTTTGTGAGTAGGTCTTCATGCTCTTCCAGTACATGAGAAACTTCCTCTTGTTTTCTGGCTTAAAAGCCGGGGCTATTGTTGTCTTTTTAATTCCTTTCTCTTCCTGTTTTATTCCCCCCACCCCCACCACCGTCAAAAAAAATCTCGATTCTGCTATGATAGCAAGACAGACCGAAACGAACTGGCAGGCCGACATTTAATCAAACAGGTATCTAACTGAGCACATCCAGCCTGTGCCTGGGGAAGGCTTAGAAGTTATTTTTAATTTAAAAGAGAAGTCAGAAGTCCTGACATAAACCAAGGGAATTTCTTTGTACTTTGCCTGTGATGGCTGTCCAGGGGTTTTGATTTAAGGTCATCGTAGGTTAATGAGCAGTTGCCATAACATTGCTGTAGCACCAGGAAAAAAATTCTGAGTTACTTTTCGGTAATGTCTCTTGGCCCAGAGGATATTTGCATTGATGCATGTGTCCACTGCTTACCTTAACTGTGCTGTGTACCTCACATCTTCAGATGAATTCTGGGGATAGTCCCATTCCAGGACAGCACCCATGTTATATGAGACCACCCTCACATTTTCAGGTTCAGGAACTGCAGCCAGAACCACTGGATGACACAGATGGGATTGTCTTCATTACCCTGAAGTGATAGACCTGTCCTTCCTCATTCAGTCCAGCAGCAGGACCAGTGGAAACTTAACCCCCAACCCCCATTATTGTGATCCAGCCATCTCCATCCCAACTGCTAAACCCACAGGAGACTCCGCATTATAGGGATGAGCATACCATACTAGACTAACCAGAGTAATCGATCTATCTCTTTCGATGCTCAAGCGCTACTCATTCGGCATCGATTACCATTAAATATTATGTCTATTCTATTTTTACTGTAGAGTGTGATCGCAGCGTTCTCATAAAATAAACATTTACTCCCAACCTTCTTACACCCTTAGCTGGCAATCAGCGCACGTTTCTGCTAAAGAACCTATCCTCTGCGTCCCAGAATCCCAAGACTCACACTATGTTAAAACGTGAGTAGTACTTAAATACACTTAGAGTACTACTTCAACATACTTTGGGTGCCGGGATTTGGGGACAGTGTTCTTCAGCAGAAACATACTCTGATTGCCCATCCCTACTCTGGACACCATTTCACCGACCTGTTTAACCTGTTCTCAATACGACTGATTTCATCACACACAGAATTTCTGAAAACGTCCAAGCAGAAGGCTATTTAAACCGGGAGGAATCCCGCTCTTATTCAGCTATGGAAATCTATTAAATTTCAAATGCTTCCCCAAAATATGAAACCGTAAAAGCGCGGAGTCAACACTGTAAAACTAATATGAAATTCACATTGCATAAAATGCTTGCTAAGCAGAAACATAAAAATGACCATACTAATGCGTACAGTCACTGAAGAAATTTGTAACTTACTGCTCATTTTGTTCTAGATTGGCTAATCGGGGTTTCGTATTTAGAAGGTTCCTCTGGGAAATACCCGATCAACAAGAAGAACCATCTTATTTCAGGTAAATTATGACTTAACAGTACTTCGAATAGAAATGAAGGCTAAATCTGCTTGTTGTTAATTGCAGATGTACGGACCGATTTTCCACTGCTAGCAGACCACAAGTCAATTTATATCAGATATGGTAATGGACACTAAAATATGTAGCCCATCAGTTCACAACTGAACGGCAGGTGGATGCTTCACAACAGAAAAAAAAGAATGCGTTTTAGTGTTTCCTTACCATACCTATAGCTATATGCTGACACTATTGTTTCTGAATGCATTATTCAATCAGTCTGCGGCACAAGTGGGACACAAATGCGGGTAAATAAAAATGTCAGGCTGAATATACCGACTCGGGCCACGCAACCGCAGGTAAAAGCAAAAGCTTGCGAGGCGAGGAGTTAAAGACCCTTCTTTGCTCAGCTATGCTTAAAACTGTTCAGTTCCCGGTAGTATTCAATCACAATGACACCATTCTGAGAAAACATCTGAATTTCACAGCCGTTTTCGTTTCTCTCTCTCTCTCACACACACACGTGTGTGTATATATATAATTACATATTATTTTAAATGCCTACATGTATGAATCATATATGGAAATGTATAGTTTGAGGATTTCTAAACGTTTTGTGTAGCATATAGATCAAAATGATGCACTACATATAAAACGTACGTCGTAACTTAAACAGCAAATACTGACAACATCTTAAAAACCACGCATACGCTATAAAAATACACATCATGATTACATTTAATGATTTTATAGGAAACACACACATAAATACCGACCTGAGAGGACCGAGAAAAGGCAGCCTTGATAAGATAAGAAAAGGCGCATTTTGCGCGTAAACCGAAGCAGGTCGGCCGCGATGGCAATAAGACGACTTATTTCCTTGTACAGTTGAGGGAGCTGCGCTGCCTGGAGGCTTTTCGATGTGGGCGTGGTTTACCGGAAAGCAACGCCCGCCTGAACCCGTAAATGCGCGTCAGGCGAAGGCGCTTTTCCCGCAGTACGGTAAAAACGCTCAAGCCAGAATCACGCAGGCGAGAAGGTTACTCTTAGGTGTTCGATGCAATGTGATTGCAGCACTGCAAAACTATACTAAGCCTGTAAATTAACTTCACATTAGAAAGTTGAGGAACATGGCACTATGTAGTGATATAAGTAATAGCAGTGATCCTGTAGTGGATAAATGGTCGGAAGATGGACGGATCGGTACGAATAACAACCGATCATCAAGATGTTATGCATTCACATATTGGAGCACTTATAGAGACGCTAATTGGCTTTTAATACCTAATAGTAAACGATTACGAGAGTGTTCACACTGAAACAACCAAATTAAAAGGTCCAGTTAAACACGCAAAATAAAAAAAAAACACACACACGAGAATAAATAAATAAAAATTAAACTCTGAAAACCCTGCACCTTCCTTCCAAAGACTCTCCCCACGGACAGTACCTCATATTACTGCAGATGGTATTCCCATAAATCCAAGTCTGTCACAGTGCTGCGTGTGCATTCAAGCACACATCATAAACAACATGGAGACACTCTCCACATGTTGTCTTTGGACCATGGGTACTAATAAGAAGTCGAGACCATATTGAGCAACATTTAAGCTTAATTTGTCACAGAGCGGGATGAATGTGTAGAGAGGTGCAACATGAAAGAACATGAACAGGAACAGACAGTAACAGCTCAGGGAGCATGCCCAGTGGGCAATGCCCAGCGAGAGGAGTGCAGGGAACGATGCAAATCAGACAGGGGCACCTGGTGTCGGTGTGGCTCAATGAGCCTGGAATGGAGACATAGAAAGACATGAACAGGGAACGATCGAGCAGGACAGACTGCAACAACAAAAATAAGTGAATCAATATGAAATAGCAATGAAAAATTCAAATGAATTACACTAATTTCTGCAGTTCATTCCAATACATTGTTTAAAGTCTAATGTTCATTTAGATATTGAAATTCTGATAACATGAACATGACTCATATTGCAAAGGTCAATTGCCTCTTTGTTTGTCCTTTTTTTTTTTAAATAAAATAGTTTGCCTATTTTTCCCAAGTGCACCTGATTAAACACCGCTTAGGCAGGACTCCATAGGAGGCAGGCAAATTTCAAACAATCATACTTTTTTGTTTCTCACAAATAGAAAGCAAGCCATTTTAAAAAGACAAATGTATTGAATTCTTACACTTAAACATTCAAACCCTCCACTCCGGCCCTTCCAGAAAATCCTGCAGCACCACCCTATATCTTACAGCTGGAGTAGAGCCCAGTTTGCATACTGCTTTGACACTTGCTAAAACACTTGAGACTATTTATAAAACGCCTGGAGTGAGTAACCAGATTTTTTAGGTGGAGCATCTCCAAATAAGTGGCCAATTCACTTAAATAGTCATCATATTGTGAAATAACATAATTTTACTGTTCACCACTGTTTCCAAATATGTAATATACTGGAAATATGCTGGATACACTCTGGTAAGTGTAGTGATGACTTTCTGCAATAAATGTAGGGGAAACAATCACTCAAAGAAGATCTGTCAAGGTTAGTGTCTATTTGGAAGGTTTCAGCATCTCTCTTCATGTCATTCAGTTCAATCCAATTTATATAGCATATTTCTCAACATATTGTGGCAACTCCTGTACGATGCAACACTCAGAGGCATGTTCTTTTAAAACAAGGAGCCTTGAATTATATTTAGACACCTTTAAGACTCGGTCTCTCCTTATACTGTACAAATCTTTCGCCTTTTACTAAAGATTTCCCTAGAGTGGGGCAGCGATGAGGTCTTGCTGTATTTTTGGACGCAAGGGAAGTCACACATTGTACCGACCAACCACGCTAGACACATTATGTACACGAGGGTTTACAATACGGCATATATCACTTCACCAAATAACTACAGTACACAGTCACATTCACGCAGTACACAATAACAAGGAAAGACACACACCGTACAACTATTTACAAGCCCTAGTGCATGCTGGGAGTGTACCCTGACGTTAGCGTTGGTCCGGGCCGCTTAAATATAGTTACCCCAACGCAGTAAAACAAAGTCCCATTTACTGAAATACAACTGTTTAAGGTAACAATATTAAAAATGAATAGCAAATAAAAGCCAGAAGACAACGCAGGAAGGGAAACAAAACTACACCGTTTGATACAGGAAGATTAACCTCTGGATCTCCGAGATCAACAGACTGTCGAGTCTGGCCTTAATTCATCAAAACGTCTTGCATGAAATGCCCAGCGAGAAAATGAGAATTCGTTCAGAGAAACGCAGTATGCATAAAGATTCTAATAGTAAATTAAGTTATTGAATATCAGTAATTAAATCTAATCGTTGCAATTAACCGAACAAGGTCGACAACGTCACGTTGAAATCAGCTAACTGACGTCTGAATATCATTTCGTACAGCAGAGGTCGCCAAAGATTTGCACTCACCTGAGAGCGTTTCGCTTCACAGCTCGGCTTCACGGCGCACCTCGCACCTCTTTTAGGGGAAAGCGGTTCTCTTGAGTCTGCTTAAATGAAATTCCGGTATCTTACCAGCAAAGTAATGCAGGGAGACTTACAGCAAAAGAGAATTTGGTTTTATGGAATTTAGCGTGATATGTACTGTTGAGGTTGTTCATTTGAAGTTGGTAAATTAGCTGAAGGTTTTGCGTAGGCAATGTTGATTATGGTTTAGCAGGAGTGGATGTTACTATATTAAGAATTGGTAAGTCTTAGGAAGTGTGTATAGTTGTGAATGAATGAACAATCACATATGATTAAGAATATGGATAATTTCCACTTTGAAATTTACTCTTGCGTTTCATTGACCACTCAGACCTCCAGCAATCTTTGAGATGGCTTTGGTAGCCTATAAAAGATAAGTAAATGCAATTTTCTTTAGCAAACCTTTACTGAGAAATCAAGTATTCAAAATTATTACTGGGCTTTATTTCAAATTTGCACTGCAACAGCAAACCCACGTCCAACACATTAATTCCTAAATGTTTTGCTTAAAATGTCCAATTACAGGAAGTGAAATGAATACAAAGTCAGATGTTTGAAGGCTGAATTTAGTCAGATTACTGGAAATCAGACAAGACATAACCAAGGGCATAGGAGAGAGATCAATATCGGGGGAAACACACTTGCATAGGAGATTCATTTTAATATTCTAAGGGTGAGACGTAAATCTCTCCCCATCCCCCAGTTCCTACACCCCTGGACGTAAATGTTATGAGGCAAGGGTATCCCTAAAGATTTATGGTTGGGAGGCTTCCATTACCATGGGGAGCGGGGGGTGGGCGGTTGGTCACAAATACACAATTGATGACATACGTTAGGGGGGGCTAATGAACATTTCAGGAGGGATAACGAATATTTTCTGGGGGCCGAAGAGTCGCTTAAAACAGGCCTAGTGATGCCCTTGTTAAGAGGTTAGCCTGGGGCTGATGGACATCTACAGTCAACCCGTTCTCGTAAAACTCATAAAGTGTACCGGGGAATAAAGACACCTAAATGCAGTGCCCGCAGTCTACAACTACTTGGATTGACCAACGATTCTCACAGGGTCTCTCCAAAGAAATTCTTTTGGACACAAGATGACACACCCAGACAATAATATAGAAAAATTTCTCAATATTCAAAAGTTATTTGTCAGAAACGATTATAATAATCTGCTTATTAAATCAAAAAATCCAGAAAACTTCTAAGTGGCACTGACTGATAAGCACCTATAAACCTACAATCACAGTCTTAACTTTGGTTTAAATATGTGATTTGTGATATACATCACAGATAGCTATTGTTACAAAACATACAACTTTAACAACAGGGAGTGTCTGTTCAGGATGTGGTAATGCATTGCTAGGCCAGCTGCCTCTACAGTTGCAGGAAATCATTCGACAGACCTGTGGAAGGAAAAATTTTTTACTTTGAGCCTTTCGCTTTACTCTCAGGTTCTCCTTTTCACCAGAAAAGAAATAATTACCTTAACACTGTGTAAGATAAAATTTCTTTAATAAGCAGAGTATGTTAGTAGGAGACTGACAAAGAAACAGGGTTTCTCCCTCCCAAAGAAGTGAACCCCCAAACAAAAAAAACAGTTAGCTTATATTGTTTTTCTGGCTTTCCCTAAAAGGACAGCTGTAGCAGGATCGGACACTTTCTTCACTGTGCCAATCTTCTGGCCATCCCCCTTAAGATAAGCTATGGATCCTCCCAGATGTCTAGCCACTATCGGTTTTCCCAGGTGGCCCTCCTCCGAAAAGTTTAATGGTGGCCAGCTGTTTGGTTAACCACCTGTTGGCCTCTCCTTGACTATCTTCCCATAAATATTGGTGGCATGGATTTCTTCTGATCCTTAAAAATGTATTAGTTTTATGTATTTCAAACGGCATACACTTTTATCATGTCTGTCATATGCTTTTGGGACAACATGCTTTCCCATACTTTCCATTGCACCTGTCGTCTGGCACCTATCATCTATTTTGTCTTATATGGTTTATGTGATTACAAAGTTTAAAAGGATTATATTTTATTAGACTATAATTCTTGTCAAAGTCTTATGTGCTTAGATAATGACGTGCTTAGAAAATCCTGTAAAAGGTGTTCTCCCCCCCTTGTAACTGAACATACATTACTTAACAACAACCTACCCTACCTAATCTATTTCTTCCAGATATCCAACTTAAGCTTATTGTTACAACCTTAGCACTACACCACTAAATTCTTTTGCATATTTAAAGCCTTGTGCATTAGCAAAAATTAGCAACATCATGACTTCAGTCCTTCTTCAATCTAAGAGACTCTCTGTCTCATCAGCCTTCTGGGTCGGCTTGACCTTGCATGAGCTTCCTGTTTTTCTACGCAGGGTACATCTGATAGCATATTTTCAACTGAGCACACACACCTCTAAGCCATCCAGGGCCACATAGTCATAACATCAGTGAAAAGTATGTAATATGGACAACCTCTTCGTCCCTAAGGCCTAAAACATAGCATCAACCCCATTATGCATCCCTCCCGATCACTACCTGTTAATTCCCTTCTACAGACCATAACGTGTTTTTGAACAGTCGTTTATTGTTAGAACATCAGTACAGGCATGGCAGAATTAAACACGATCAATGCTTTTTTTAGTAAACAGTGAACATTCTGTCTGAATATAATTTTGAAGGTGAATATAATTCTTAAGGGATGCACAGCACAATTATATACAAATAAAACCGGAAAGCATTTTTGGAACTTTTTGTATCTTTGCACAAACACCCTTTTCATTCTTGCCAGCCAATGAGTCATAAACACGAAGCATGTCATTCATTCATTTTTACTTTCCTTAACATGCACGCCACATTTTAATGACCGTCGGTTGCTTCGAAGCAAATCAAGCAGTGTGTCTGAGTGTCGGGGACGGGGTAATAGCCTGGAAATGAATTCGTATTGGGAGGGAACAAATCTACGATGTGCCATATAAATACAATGGGGTCTAGGAAGCCGCCTCCTCTCAATCACACCAGGCATTTCCAACGGGCACTTTAGTGATGTCCTATAAATAGATTTCTGAGCATTTTCTTAATATATATCCCATGTACATCGACTTCAAATCTTAACCTTGCTTTTCAAGCATAACATATGACGATTTTTATCGCCGTGATTTATATTTAGGTTTAACCGGATTTTAAGTTTGTCTAACAGTTCAGGTGTTACTGATTTAATAAATAGTGGGAAAAGCAGTTTCTATTAGACTGAGGCAGCTCTCACTGTCTTGACGATTTCTTAAATTAAGGTTCCAAAACCGCCGTAGGTGGGATCATTTAGTCACTCACCGACTGGTCTCTATGCATCCATTTGCTTACTTTATAGCTTCGCAGTGTGCAGTTGAATGTTAACAGGAACCCCACCGACTTGGGTTTCTGAAACGCTGATTATTTCAAATATTTTATACGGATTTTATGTCACATTTAACAGATACTGGCGACCCTGTACTGGATAAGTCATTGGAAGATGCGTAGGTAGATGTATTTACCAGATACATCAGATTTAGTAAAAACCACATTCATTTCTTTAACAAAAAAGAAAGCCTTGCTGAAAAGCCATCAGAATAACCTAATGGCTTGTAAAAGCAACAGCAAAACTGGCCAAAATTAGTTTAACAACGTAATCGTATCAATTTTTAGACCTATTCCAATGGGACACGGCTATCTCATAGTAAGTAACACTAATGAGTCCTGACTGGCTGAAGAATCTGTAGCAGTGTAGCTGCTGACCAGTAAATGAGGAGCAAAACGCTACCCTGATTGCATTAGAAGTGCTGGGAAAGATTAAATTACTACAGGTCTGAAATCTGCCAAAGTGAGCAGCCAAATTCATGCTCAGAAATATGTACGGTGATCAGTGAATGGCAACAGGTATGAGGTGATTCCTTTTAAGCTCTTCCAAGCGACATGGAGCATGTATTAATCTCCAGTGTCAACAGTCATCAGCTGACGTATTTTGTCGTAATGTTGGAATAACATTAGGGTAACCATCAGGACCAGAGCCAAATGTGAGCTGCTAACCAGGGAAGCTGCAGTTTGGCCTTGTATCAGACTCAGAGATACTGTAGCAGTTAGCATGTGGACTCACACACGCGCACATACAGAAAAGCACACACATCAACATATGCTTGAAGACACGGGTATATTCTCACACATGCACCTACTGATGTACATGGAGGCACCCACCTTGCCAATTTCCCACTCAAGAACATGCTCTGTCTGGCATGTATACCCTGTCACGCATAACATGCATCTGCAGTGACACTCAGAACTTAGCCACTGTTGGTATCAGCAGTTGGGTGTATTCTGAACATGTTGGACTCAGACCATTTCAGAAGATGACTGAGGACTCTACTCCAGTGTGTCTGAACCTGTATTGCCATTTACTGACAAGCACTTCCTGACTGAAACATGCTGACCACCCTCGGTCTTGTGAGTGTAAGATAACCAGCTGGAGAACCCAAAGCTGGGTCTGGACAGAACTTGTGGGCAGGTCAAATGCGTGTTGCTTCTGCTTGCTTTGACCGTGAACTATCTACTTTTCCCAATGCCTGAATCTCATGAGTGTCCAACAGTGTTAACGTCTGCCTGGATTTTTCCTGTGATGTGTTAACCTGGAACATTCATGTTAATCTTAATCCAACACCACCCACTGCACATCGACCAACAGAGGATCCTAAGAAGGTCCTTCCCTCTCAGGAATTTCACTGGTATTGACTCCTACCGTGCTACTGACCAGTGTAATTAGTGCAATCAGTGGATATCTTGTGCAAGGAGATGCAGAGCTCAGCTTGTCTGGTTCGACCTGTGACTCAGTTGTTTGATTCATGCTTTACATTCATTTCTTGCTCCCCTTAGACTCCTGATCTGGCAGTTTTAAGCTTTAGTCCTATAAATGCAAACACACCTTCTTCCTCTTTTGCTGCTTTATTTCCTTGCTGCCCCCAGCCCCCCCACGGTCTAGTAGATGAAGGTGAGGAGGCAGTTCTGCTGGGGGTGGCTATACTGTGGGAATATGTGGTGAAGAGGCAGGTGGGGGAAGTGCTGGGTTAAGCTGACTGCGGAGGGGCTGCTAACGCTGTAGGCCTTCAAGGAGGATAACCCACTGAGGAGAGACATGTCCAGAAAGGACACATGCAAGGGTGAGGATGGCACAACAGCCAGTGTCCCTGACTCGTCCTTGGTCAGTCCTGGAGAGATGGTGAGGGCCTGCTCGGGGTGAGTGGCACCAGGCGCTGAGCTAAACAAACGTAGGCTGCGAAGCCCAAACAGTGCTAGGTATTGTGGCAGGGCCAGGGGGGCTAATGCAGCATGGCCACAGGCCGACAGTCGCAGGTCCTGCACTGTGCTACCATTCAGCAGCTCCCGCAGCACCCAGCCATTGTGCACCCAGACTGTCAGGCTGCCATGCATGTGCAGGCCAGCAGGGGGCAGCAAGGAGCGCGGCACCGTGCGGCAGCTGCACAGCAGGTTGGCCAGCGTGTCGCTGCAGTCCTGGATCTCCGACGCACAGGTGCAGTTGCGCAGGCTGTTGCCGTGGAGCACACTGTCGAAGAGCAGCGTGCTGTTGGTGGACGCAGATTCCAGAGAACCCGTTGTCCCTGCTGAGGCAGCGAGGGCAAGGATGAGTGCCCAGGTGTCGATCAGCAATGGGCTCCTGTGCTGACACATCTCCGAGGCAACAGTGCGTCTATATCACCTGCCCGCCTTTCCCTTAGACCTGGCCAAGGACACTTAGAAAGAGAAAAGAAAAAGGAAAGCTTGCTTAACTCCGGGGTTAAACTCCAGTCAAGTATCCTTCTTCTGTTAGCCTTAATCGCTGGGATTGTCTGTAGACTAGTACAGATTTGGGGCGGTGGGTACAGCATCTCTGGTTTAATCGTCACTTGGGGGGGTGATGTATCCCTCATTGCCTGGCTCGAACCTATGACCTTGCCCCTGTTGACCACCCCACTTGAAGAATAACATCCAACATCCAGCCCCCCTGGTTGGTCAAGTAACTCATACTCCCTGTTTCTGTCCCCACCTCATAACCCTCCGCAAGCCTTACTCATTACCGCTACCAGGCAGCATTTACACCGCCTTCCTCATTTAAAAATTTTTAATATTTTTTTCCCTGGTGGAAAAAAGCTCTCAGGCAGATGGCATACGGACGTCTATAAAACCGGCTCCACTTTGTGGTTTCACTGGCAGGCTGTGCAGACCGGCTGGGAACGAGGCAGGAAAAGAGAGAGAGAGACAGGAGAGGAGAAGGAAAAAAAGAAACCTCACAGCTCCAGTTTGTAGTTTTGGAAAAATGAGGGTAACAGCAGCAGCCCCTGGTTATGACGTCCAGCAACATCCCCACGTTGGAAAACTTTGAGAAAAGAGACTTGCTGTTGTTGTAATTGGCATGGACGCCGGACATAATGTATTTGGTTGTCTGAGACTGTGTCTGGGAAAAAAAACACACTGGTAACAAAGATTCCGTTTGGCTTCCTTTGACAGACTCAGCTGTGATGTGGGAAGCTGTCCTTGTCCAAACCATGCTTTAATTCCCACCTAGTGGGGGCCTCATCTGGTGTCACTTCAAATTGAGGCTACTGTCATAAGCTGTGGGCCATGCACCTTCAATTCTCAGCCTCACCAGTTTGCCGGCTTAGCAACCGCCTGCAACAATAATAGCCTATTTGTTCACTTAGCAACCAGCCTCTACTGTAACTACCAGCATCTCCGCTTAACGACCAGATCTCTTAACTTCTACGACCCAACTTTTAACTGGCAGGCTCAATCAGAGTATCCCAGTGAGCCTCTGAGTTCCTCTAGGTCCCACCCTAAATTCCAGGCCCATCCCAGCTCCAGTTCCTAACCATGTAGCTCTTTGCCTTTGGACTCAGCCGTGAGTCACAGATCCCCTTCCATCTTGCCGCCTGGCTCCCGTTTTATGGTCCCAACTGCCTGAGATCAGATCCACCGGCTGCCATGCTGACGGAACAAGGGATCGGCATTCCTCCGACATCACATGTGGCAGCAGGATCCCCTGCCGGGGCGTAGAAAAAAAAACGAGGCACCCACAAACACGGCCGTGGTTTGAGGGCTAGCAAACCGGAGGATCCTACTTTGATTTTTACTGTTTTCTTACAGAATTATGCTGTCATCGTTTTTTATCCCTAATCAGCATCTGCTCCTGTCCTTCACTCATTCCTGTGCACACTAATGTAACAACTAACCCGTCATACATGCATGAAGACACACAGAAGGAATCCTCACCCTTTTCACCATCTCATCGTGGCCGTCCTGCCGTCACCTCCAGCACTCCACGAGAGCTGACCATTTATGTATATTTTTACCAGGCACTCTCTCCCTTTCCCTCCCTCTTTCCTTTCTCTCCCTCTCTCCTCCCTCTCCAGCATGCCTGCCGCCTGCCAGTTAGCTGTCGCCCTTGTCGCCACTTCACTGCCACCACATGTCGCCACGTGGTATTGCAGGCCACCAGAAATCCAGGTTTCAAACCTCATCGAGGATTAGCAGAGGTAGCATGTCTCATGGAAGGAAACTTCGATATGTTAAGATAAATCCGTAAATCTATCATATCAGTTAGCCAATCATTCCTGTCAGGACAGACATTTAATGTGACTGTGAAGGAGTGGTCGTCCCATGGAAGTGATGCCTCATGCATAGATTAGGTCTGCCCCAGTGATGATCACAGCCTGATGGCTTCAGTTTCTGCTCACTGGCTGATGTGGGCTTGCACAGATCTGGCTTTCTGCAATTTGTGTGTGTAGGTGTGCATGTGCATGGTTAGGTTTGCCAAGTAGATCACATGCCACACTAATGTTTTCACTACACCAGTTGATCATTGACCTGCAGGGTCCTCACTCGTCCCCCCCCCAGCCACCTACAAGTGTTCAGCCATCAGTCAAAAAACTCCATCATGAACAAAGGAAGGGCAGGTGCCAGAGGAGTTAAAATTCTTGCCCTAGCTGTTGCTATGGTAACCCATCCTCCCACATGGATAACTCCCACCCCCCTGAGGGGATGATGGGTGGAGTCAACCCTGTGCTGGCAGTTCCAAAGTCCACTTTCACTCTCGTGACCCACTTTGCCAGAGAAAGATGCTTCTATGGAAAACTTAACAAATCAGAGCCCAGCCCCCAACTTTTTGTGATCCATCCATGCGGGTAGTTGGTGTTAGGGGGCGTGCTTGGTAAAACAGGGAATTTAAACATTTTGGAAAGGTAAGTGTGTGTGGGCTCAGCTTACTTTGCTGACTAATTGAACACCGCTGTAACTGTGAGCTCAAACTGCAGTAGGGGTGTCTTCTGCCTACTAAACAATATCCAGCAAGTCATTCACCCCGTCCCCAAACCAAATGGCATCTTCTATTCCTTGTTCCCTCAAAGTATGTGAATAAAATTGAAGGCTGTTTTTGCCACACTGCCCCTGTTTCTTTATACTCTCTGGCCCTGCTCTCCCTTTGTCGGCCTGGGGTGGGGTGGGCTGGGTTGGGGAACGCACACATCTCCACTCACTCCCACACATTTGTTCCATACCTCTGAGGAAAATGCTGAGCAGAGGTCCGCTTTCTCACAAGGTTTTGGTTAGCTTTTAGTTAACGACCGATGAAGCATAACTGACTCACAGCGTCTGACTGATCAAATGAGTGGGGAGACTTTGGAGATGAGTTCAGCCCAAAACTAGAGAAGATCCCTGAGAAGATGGAGACCAAATTGACACATGCATGAGAATCACGGACGTTTACCAACTTACCATATCTATATGACTCCAGATACTTTATCAGTCTTTCTCTCTCTCTCTCTCTCTCTCTCTCTCACACACACACACACACACACACACACACACAGATACTCACAAACACAGAATAGGCACTCAGACAAGACAGACAAGTTCAGGGTAATCATCTGCAAACAACTCCAGGTCTAGATACAAGCATTGTCAGACTCAGAGGTCCTATGAGATAAGCCAACAGGAGCCACAGTTAAATGTCGATGAGTGTTTTGCCTACCTGGTGAACATAGCATGACTCATTCAGATTGAATCAGCCTGCTCTGATTTTGTCTCATTAATTCAGTTAGTAAACAAGTGAAAACCTATACCTTCCCTTTTTGTCAGTTCTCTGTTTTTCAACCGTACTTGTGAGACGTTTACATCAGTGAAAAACAAAGCCATATTGTACACACAGTCACCTGGCAAAAGAGGAATACAGCTGTTTCCAAATACGAACGGTTAAAGGAGTCTCATATACTTCTGGTTAGATTATAAAGAAAATAACGAGCCGGAGAACAAATCAACAAGTCTCGCGGTTGTGAAACGCTATAAAACGTGTGCGCGTGCGTGTATATGTGTGTGACGCTCTTGCTCACCTGCTCGGGAATCTTCGTGTCTTTCCGCTCGTCTGTCTCCCTACCTGTGGCGTTCTGCGCTTTCCCGTCAGGTACGTTTACAGAAGGAACCAAACTGGAATTCCAGGGAGGCTGATGTCTGACCACTTGATTCACTCCCGTGTTTCTCACCAGTGTTCCCGTAACCACCCCCTCTCCCCCCACACATCTCCTCCGTCCAACTCCTAGCAGCCCCTGGGGTATCCATAGCAACAGCTGCCTGGTTCATTATTAACGCTGCGGGACAAGAGGTCTTTGTGCCCCCCTCAACCCACTCCCAAAAGGAGCCAGTAATTAGATTTAACATAGCCGCATTTTCCTGTATGCATGTGACAGGACATGCGGCGCACGCATTGTTGCGGTGGCTAATTGTAACGTACACAGCTTTCCTGTGTTTGAAGTTAACACCAGTATCATCTGCCGCCGCTTGTCACTACAGCACTCCTTTCCATTTCTCATTAAACAAAAGCTCTGCTTCGTTTCAACATTTACCGTTATCGTCGTACTACATAAGCTATATAATGATTAATCTGTGATAAACGTATGCATGTTTAGCTCGAATACTGCTTCCATCCATCCATCCATCCATCCATCCATCTACCCTTTAGCTGCTTAACTTGTTCTTGTATATAATATCGAGTCATTTCGTAAAAGTTCTGCCCTGCATCATTAAGTGCAATTTATACAAACCTGTCTTGTTTCTAAACCTAAACTGGACTTTCTTAGTTAGCTATATTTATTGGGAAGTCAGCTATGACACTCTGTGCTTTATTATCATAATTTTTTTAACTGGTACCATAATTGCCTGGTGAGTATTTATTTTCTCTGGGACTGTTTTGTTCGGGGAGGGGTCATCTCACAGCGACTTTGGGCACTCCGGTCTGTGAGGAGCCTCTTGGCTGGACACACTAAATGAGAATAAGGCACAGAAGCGTATTTACACTTACACTGTATTAAACACTCGAGCAGGTGAGTTATTGTGTTTGGTCTTTTGGTGTTTTGGTGTTTGTGGACCCAGTTTGAGAGGACTTGTGCTTTGTGACATGGAGCATTATCCTGCTGGAAGTAGCTGTTAGAGGATGGGTAAATTGTGGCCATAAAGGGATGCACATGGTGATCAACAATGCTCAGATGGCCTATGGTGTATCAAGAGCACCTTCCCCAAATCATTACACCAGTGCTAGGCTGAACTGTTCACATAAGGCAGGTTGGGTTGTGGTTTATGCCAGATTCTTACTGTACCATCTGCAGGTGATGTTTTTCCAATCTTCATCCTCTTCATCTGTCCATCTTTTGGTGAGCCTATGCCCAATGTGACTTCACTTTCCTGTTCTTCGCTGATGAATGTGGAATCTGGTGCGGAGTTTCAATCTAGCACCAACGTAGGATGAATCGAATTCCTCTCCCGGCGGCTATGATTTATATATGCCTACATAGCAATGAGGTCGGGGGCAACAGCTCGGCTAAGTCAGCCTGTAAGAAGTACGAGATTAACCCCCTCTGACGGGAAGCAAGTGCGGCTGCGACCCAGTTGTGTTTCTCACGTTGGTAACGCACTATTTATGTTGTTTCTCTTTTGATCTCGGGTCAGGCCAGGTATCAGGTGTGGTAATGGTTGGTGTATAGTGAATGACTTTGGTATTTTTATTTTTTTTTGGTTTTTGTGTGGCCAAAAAGAACATCATCTAGTTTGAATCCAAGCTGGTTTTATCATGGTCTAAAACCAGGCATAGTTCTAGGTGTATAGCAGGACTCAGACATATTAACACACTGTTCGCGTCATCCTCTTCTGTGTCATACAATCCATCATACGTGCACATTATTTTACCAACTGTAGGATGTGTAGTATGCCTGCTACCCAAATGGTATTGAACCATACCTCCACCTTTCATCTTCTGTAGCAATGTAGCCTTCTTGGTTTGAGCACATCCATTTCTGAGGATCTCCATCCCCAGTGTCTGACCATCACCATATGTGACCCCACAACCTGTGGGTGTGTGATAGAGACAGTTCTTTATTGTCATTTTTTCATGTATTTGTATACGTAAAACATTAAATGCCACTCCCCCCAGACCGAACAGTAACATAAGGGACAATGGACAAATATACAAATATCACAATAAATATACGTATCATAATAACAGACAAATCTTACAATAACAAGAAGGGAGTATAATAATAAATATAAATAGTTCAACGTAAACAAAAAGAATTCTGAGCAAGTGACTATTGTTAAAGTAGCCAGTAACCAGTATTAAAATGACCTGTACTGTATAAAAGCAGCCAGTATTAAGGTATAAAAGTGAGCAGTGTTGACAAAAGAGGTTAAAGGGATATGGCGGGAATGTGAGACACAAAATAGATGCGGGAGCAGATCACCTGACTTAGCCCGTCTCTGGGATGCCCACTCACGGGAAGTACCTAATGGCGTAATCATCGATCTAGATTCTTGATTACGGTGCTGTGTCACAATGAAACACTAACAAAATGTTTCTTTTTTTTATTGTTGCTTCTGTATAAACAACTTTAACAGTGATTCCTAAAATTGGAGTAGATTGTCTGATGACTCATCCATGCCCTTATGATCTATTGCTAACAGAGACCTTTGTTTCTGAGTTTTTTTTATTATGAGTAACATCTCTATTCTCGTGAGGAGGTGAATGATTTTAGCAAAAAATGGCAGTAGCAGTCATTTCACATTTTGTTCAGTCACTGAATTTGTGACACATGGAACTGATATAAGAACAAATGTTTTTTTTGCCACTGAAACATTTAAAACTATATTCAAATGTGATCTGTATATGTGGTTGAACTGGGGTGACAAGGGTGTCAGACTTGACAGGGTAAAGTGACCGAAAGTGTAAACTAGCAGTACCTTTGCTTGCCAGCAGACATTTTGGGTCTTCCTGTAACTCCCGATCTGTGAGGACAGCCATGGGCAGCACACACTATAGCCTGTATCTCACTACGCCACCTGCTGGAGAAGAATGAATCTGCAGAGTGCAGAAAATATTTTTGTTGTGAAAAACATAAATTTTAATTTTAAATTTCACTATGCTTATGCCAGAGCACAGGCACTACAAAATAACCAAGAAAGGTGACAAATAATGATCCACTTGATGAAAAAACATTAGCTGAATATGATCAATTATGGCATTTTACAGGGTTTGCATTGTGATTCGGTGAGAAGCACTTTTATCTCACACCTCCAGAGTCGAGAATTCTTGGGAAAATCACAAGCTTGCTCTAAATGTAGATGTTTCTCATGTGGTCCGGATAACTGGTGTCTTCAAATCATCCCTAGTGCATGGATGTATGTGTCCTGAAATGGGCTGGCAACCCTGAAAGGTCTATTGCTATAACATGGATGGATGGAATGTCACAGTCTGTGTTTTTTGACTGAAGGAACTCAGAATTTCAAACATCAAGCAGATGCTTTCAAGGTGGAGCAAGTATTTGGGATTTGCTTGTTGTTGTGAATGACCTTTCATTCAATCATCAATGAAATGTGCTTCCTTCCTATCTATCTATCTATCTATCTATCTATCTATCTATCTATCTATCCTTCGGTCCGCCCACCCATCTGTCTGCCCGTC
>JAACJT020021244.1:3377-39089 GCA_009936485.2 Gymnarchus niloticus | reverse complement strand
AGAGGAAGGCCAAAGAGGAGGTTTATGGATGTGGTGAGAGAGGACATGCAGGTGGTTGGTGTGACAGAGCAAGATGCGGAGGACAGGAGGAGATGGAGGCAGTTGATCCACTGTGGCGCCCCCTGGAGGGAGCAGCCGAAATAAGGAGAAAAAGATGGTTTACAAAAACTTAGAATGACTCATTTTTTCTTCTCTTTCTAAGAATAACAATGGGGGAAGTTTCACACCAGAGTAAATACTAAAACTGAGTAAATGTCACTGTCATTTACGGGTTCTGCACTTGGTTACTGGTTCCCAGGCAACAGTCACATGGGCCGATAGGAAGGCACCAAGCAGGACGAATCACAGAGAAAATAACGGAATCCTGTGCCTGACCGTAACCTTGCATTTGCGACCTCCCGCTTTCTCTGACATGCGTGAGTGCTGCTCCTGGTCTGATGCAGCAATTGGCTCCTTAAGGCACCAGCCCAGAAACGCTGGAGGGCAGAGCTAAAAGGGAAATTGAGAAGAATATAAATTAAGAAGATAAACACACGTGAACCATCACTGCACGTCCATCTGGACCTCATTTGCATCTTCCTTGACGGTTTTCTCATGCTGGGAAAAAAAAAGTACAAAAGTTGTACAATACAACAGCAAAAGTTAGTACAACTTAGTACTACATCAAAATTGTAATTGTGTAAACTTGATATAAAATGGCCACCGGGGATGTGGACATTTGTCATGAGCGTTTTCCACGCATGACGCACTCTTTTCTTTCTTTTCTGTCGTCTGTCTGACAAGCAGCACTTGCAACAGAAAATTAATTGCGTGTAAAACAATAACGACTTGCAAGAGTAAACGAGAGAGAGATAAAAAAAAAAGTTTAAAAGCTGTTAGTCATTCACCACAGAGAAGCGAGATGAAAAGAGCCTTCTTTAAACTTCAAGAGGAAAATCAGAAACGAGGGAGCCTCTCATTTGTCCCACGTCCCCCTCATTCTTAGTGTATCATTTTCATGTTGCACTTTGCATCATAGAAATGCGTGTACTGACAGCACAAAGGAGCTGAGTGCCACTTCATACGACCCCCTAAGATATTATTTTAAAACGGCACCCCTAAAGAGGAGAATATTATTTCCAAATAGATGCCGTACTCCATCCCAGGCCTAGGTCACATGGTTCTGTGTACGGTTCCAACATCCTCTCTTTTCCACGTGTGTGTTTCTCACCAAGCAGAAGCTAACACCTTAGCTGCCTCACTGCATGCCACCTTGAGCAAAAATGCCTGCTGAGTAAACAAAATGTAAATGTATTATCTTATCAGCATTTGCTAACATGTAGAAAACCATAATGATTAGCCAGCTTTGGGACAGCTTTAGTTTATACCATTAAAGTATGGGTCTGCCCCGTTAGCTAGCCGTGCTGAAATGCTACGTTTGACTTTTTTATATTAACTTCCTATTATTCTTTTGGGGAATCTGTTTTAAGATTCCGTTACTTCAGACCAATGTAAAATCTGCCTCTGCTTGGTAAACGGCGTAGTGATATTAAAACAGCCAAGGGAACCTCACGATTACAGGGGACCGCTGGATGCTGGCAGCCAAGACGCGACGGTATTGTTCATCCAGCCACCAGGGGGCGTGTGCAAAAAAAATGATCTGTGCTATAGGGGGCTGCATATAGAGAACGGTGCTACCAACTCTGGTACTGGGGGGGGCCACGGGTACCAGAAGCCTGAGTTGGCCTGCCACGCCCTCAGTATCACAGTAAAGAACATTTTAGCAAAACAGACTGGAAACAATTTTCCCCAAATGTGATTTGTATGTTTGGGGGAGCCAGAAGCGAAAAGCCTGAGGAATCTGGTGAATTCAGTGGGTTCTAAAGTGAATTACGATGAAGTGAAGGGGTACAAAAACGCAGGAGACCGATGTGAAAGGAATATTAGGGATGCGACAGCAGAACACAATAAGTCTGAGCGTTAGCACTCATTAAATTACAGAGTGTAGTCTTGATGTTTAGAGAATAAAGATGAAATGAATGCCACAAAATATGGTCTCAGTGGGCTCCAGCAGTCAATTACACAGAATTTCTTTCGTCATTGTAATTTTATCACTTCATTATTCATGAGCTCGGTATAATTAAGAACATATTATAATGCAAAGGTTGGGGCTAAGGGATGTCCACTGATATTTCACTGCACCCGTGTTACACATGCATTTGTATTAGACTTTTAACAATGGCTGGGTTGCCTACCTCTAGGGGTAACCCACGCAAGGTCTGCTTAAGACCAAATGAGGGGTTTCGTTCTTTTTTTGTCCAGGCAGATGGTATCAGATACTTCTCCATGGATCCCTGATCCGAGGATCATGCCACGAAGACTCACAGAGGTGAACGCTAACAAGACCGGAAAGACTTTGAAAAGACGTCTTCAGAAATGTGCCCAGGAGTCACGGCGTCTGGTGAATGTCAGAATCGTCGTTGAAGCAGCATCATCAATTTATGTGAAAATTAACAAATCAAGCCTTCCTTCTTCTGTTCTTTTCTGTCCCTTTGGAGATTAATTATTCCTCCACCAGCGTGGCAGATGAATTAATATACGACAAAGCGGCTAATCCGGTGGTCCAGAAAGGAAGGCTTTGTCCACTTTGTACAACGACCTCCACCATCGCAACTGAAAACACAGGTATGGATAATTCTTTGCAGATTAATAATTTAAATTTTGTGGATGAGGAAACTATTCCATCCTGCTTTAGGGTGTCAGACACAAAAAAGCAACAATATTTTAGCTCTGGGCATGTTGAAAGGAGTCAGTTATTAGAGGAGCAGTTATTCAGAGTGTATTCCAGGAACTGTAGGCCTTACGGTCATGTAGATCCTAGCTAGAACTCTACGGCATTGCAGACATCCAATAAATTTAACAGGAAGGTGTCCTTCTTCCAAGAAGTAACCATCAATCATTAATACTAGACACGGAGAACTTCAGCCTTGAGCTGACAGATTCTTAGGCGTGTTCATTTAATCTAGGTCAGCAGATTAAAGGGAGTGCAAACTGCAGGATTGGAAGCAGGCTAAAATACTCAGCCAGATTTGCCAGCACCTGGTCAGGACCTCCTTTGAAACGCCTCTCATCACAAGCTGTGTCCTCAGGCTCGGCAGAAGCTCTCATCTGTTTCCAAATACTGCCATTTAATTCCCTTTGAGGTGAAAGAGACTCATTGTGTTAAAGGCTGGAGTGAAAAGCCTGGTCATTTCATGGAGCATTCCAGTGATTCGGCTTGAGGACAGAGGCTGGCATCAGTATGCTGCCGATCCCCGGCCTCCTCCACTCTACGTGTGAGGAGATTCCAAGTGAGGAATCTGCCCTTTAGCCCCACCACTGCCGTGAGCCCCATCTGTAGGCACTCTGTGTAGTTGACATATTTTTTTTGTATAACTTATCTCAGACCACAGTTTGTAATTAGATTAAATAGCTCATTTTCCTGAAATCAATATAAATAATAATAATAATAATAATAATAATAAATAATAAACATGTGACCATGACCCTCAGCCAGAGAAGGGGTTTGGAACATAAATGAATGAATGTATTTTTCCAGCTTGCTTTCGGTGTTACTGTCTGCGGTGTCCGAAACGAAGACTGGATGACACGTTAAGGCAGTGCTCAGCTGGACGAGTGGGAAAGAAGATGGATGGATGGATGGATGGATGGATGGATGGATGGATGGATGGATGGATGGATGGGAGCCATCTGTCTTGCTGGCAGACCCCTTTCCACTCTAATTACCCAGCTTAATTAATTGGGCACAGCGCATAATGTCATATTAATACAGTTCACGTAATTTCGTCATACACAGACCATCAGACCACCAATTAACCGGCATTCTAATTATCGGTGCTACAGGAGCATGACGTATGAATAATAAGAAGGATCTACGATATGTTCGATGCTCAAACATGCAAAATAATATTAAATGCCCTAAGAAAGTCAAATGAATTCTATGGATTATGGGGTTAAATACGTTAGCTGTATTAACAGTCACTTTATCCCATTTCTGTTCATCCATAGTGACTTTCTAGAAACACGTTGGCGTTACGATTTTCAAATAGGAAACTTGCGCTGTGCCACCTCCATTGGTTTGAAATGCAATCAGCGTTACTCTGCCTGCCACCGAACGTCGCTGCTTAATCAGCCTCTTCGGAACTCGACTCCAAAGGTGTAACTTGTCAGGCCCAGGGTCAGCATGATAAGAAAAGGCGTTGATTTATTTGTAAGTTTATTGTCAAATGTAACATAGACCGACATGTAGAGTTAGTTGATGATATAATATAATAGGAAGTTTTGAATAGCATGGGGTTTTTGAGTCATCCCTCCTGTATTTATAAGGCCTTTCACATCTCATTTACTGAGCACATAATCAGGAGTGAAGAGAAAAATTGTCAGCATGGGGCAGCACACTGGTAGAGTGTGTGGTATCGTGAACTCGAACGTCCCGCTGACCCTGCAGCTGGCAAATGGATGTAACATGCAGGCATTGCATAATCAATCCAGGCTCCCCTGCTTCCAGGACTGCTTCGCTGGTGTCTAAGGTTTCACCGAACAGCCACAGCACTGGCGGTTTCAGGAAGATATATTTCCGCGGAGAGTTTAAAGGCTGACGGTTACAATCTCCTCATTCAGCTACGTCGGGAGCTTCACTGAGGTCCCCTGAGGAGCGTCAAAGATAAATTCAACAGTCAGTTAGAGTACCTGGGGTGAGTTAACTGTGACCATACCGTGACTTTATATTTAGCAAACGTGTACTCTGACTATGCTGTTAGCTCTTTCTGAGGATTCTCTACACAAAGAGGGCCACGAATGATCAAAAAAGCATTTGGCTGCATAAATGTGTAAGGTTACTTTTATTAGCTAATCAAATGACAACAAATTACTTTATAATAGTGTAAAACGTGTTTTAATCCAGGTGAGCAGCTATGGGCTTTAACCTCGGCGACAGAAGTACAGTTAATCATGCAAAGTTTGATACAGTTTTTCAGACGGCAGCCGTAGTGCCTCGTTCTCGCCATTATCGGTGTTTGAACACGCTGAACGCTGAACCGCCTGCAGTAAACTTAAAGCGGTACACACATTTTTTATGTCTTTTCCGTTTACCCTATTTATTCTGAATTCAGAGTAACCAGAGTCACGTCTGTGGTGGGAGGACCTAAAGGTGCAACAGATGCATTTTTGTCCGGCGGGTCCATCCGAGTCTAACCAATCACCAGTGACCTCTGTCACACACCGATAATGTGACAGCAGATGAATTTGAAGGGACTTTTGAAGCATTATGCATATTGTTTATTGTCAGCCATCATTTTCATGAAGGGTGCCAAAAATCTTTCAGCTGATGTCCAGTATGTGTAATATAACGGCTCCATAAGATTTAAACCTCAGCTAATAAATTATTTTCGAAGATTTTCAAAATATGCTGTTGAAATTCTAAACTGCCATCAATTTGAACTTTTTTCACTTTTGTTTTTTTTACCCTCCCAAATAATCTAAATTGAATTCCATACACTGTCAAAATCCTGACATAAAAATCAATCGATATGACGAACAGCGGTGCAGATGAATCCGTCCTGCCAATCGTTTCTCAGACTTAGGCATCTGTGGAGAGAGCAGCTGTTTTAGAAATGAATTATGAGCAAAAACACTTTCTGGCTGGGATGTTCCACACTTTCTCGATTCACTCAACAAATGGGTAGATAATTTTATACTTTTTTCAGCTAAGGTAGAAAATGCAAAAACCTCTGACTTGTATAACTAGCAGCTAAGCTGCCCCACCACCTTAGCTGTAGGCTTCTTTTGCAACTGTCATCATCATCCTCTTCCTGCTGCTTCTCTTGCTGAAGGTTGTGGTGACACCATGCTGAGTAGGTCACACCAGACGTCTCTTTTGAACCTCACAGACTCCAGCTTATCCTGGGGAATCTCACGGCACCTTGGAGGTTTAATCCCCCTAAGCCTGTCCTGGGTCTTCCTTGAGACCTCCTCTCACTGAGACGTGCCCGGAACAGTTCCTTTCGGAACCATCCTTCTAAGATGCCCAAACCACCTCCACTGGTTCCTCTCAATCCGAAGGACCAGCGAGGTCCCTTCTGGAGCCGTGTTCTTTCAACCATTACCCAGAGCTCATGACCGTAGATGAGGACAGGGATATTGATTGGCCAGTAAGCTGTAATCCTTATTATTTAACTCCTACTTTACCACCACGGACCTCCTCAGTGCTCACAAAATGGCAGGCACCCTGTCAATCTCATGTTCCTTCTTTCTGTCCCTCATAAATAAGATCCTGAGGTCCTTAAGTGCCTTCACTTTGGGCAGACATTTCCCCCTTCACCTGAAAGGAGCAATCCAGAGCACTGAGTGTGGTGGAGGTCCTGGCTGAATGAGGTCAAAGCTGGAAATTGTCTTCAAATGGGAGTAACACCTCTAACTGCCCCATACCAGGCGTCCTTTCAGCCAGAGCTGCGTCTTTGATATCCCGTCCATTAAAATCACAAAAAGGAATGAAGATAAGATTCACCATTGAGGGAGGCCAACACCCATCCTGTTTTGGCTTCGATGGGGACACAATGCTCACTGCATTCATACAGAGACCGAACGGCAGGCCGTAGCAGTCGCAGTGCCCCGTACTCCTGCTGAGCCTCGCACAGTACATGTCAGGACACGTGTTCATGTGCTTTCTAGCCGTCCGAAAAACACATGTAGGAGGGGTTAGCATATATCCACCAATCCACACCTAGCTGTGTGAGGGAGAAGAATTGATCTGCTATACCAGTGTCTGCAACCACCGTGGTGATCTCAGCTACGGAGATAAATTCCAACACTGGACAACCTCAGCAATTTCTTTCCGCCGTATTCTTTCATAATTGAGCGTAGCCTGATAAAGATCCCGTCTCCCCCTAATAAGGCGTCAGATCGTTTGTCAGAACATCTTTGGGCCCGCCTATCCGCTCAAAGCTCCTCCCTTTCCTGCGCTCCTGCCTCTGCTGTCATGGTCAGATACGCGCCCACTAAATAACCTAGTATCAAAAAATAAATAGAAACACAAAAGCAAAGCATGGAGTATGAATGGGTGTAAACTGTGACTCCGTTAGAGCAGCAGGACAGCTAAACACACCCCCAGGCCCAACCCCGAGCAATTTAAAGCCATCATTTTTACATGAGCTGGGACGTTTATAAATGCATACTATGGGTTTCTGTCAAACACCGCAGTGTCACATGCAGGCATGTGAATGGAGAATATTTTCTTTGAAAGATGCGGCTCTTTCACACTGAATTGTATTGGTGGCTGCCGTGCTGTGAGAAGGTCCAGTCTTCTCATCTCTGCACAATGCAGATATGCTGCTGTTTTATTAATCAAAGGCATGGAGATCCACGGAGGTCTCGAGATACCCTGCACGCTGGGAGGGTGGGGGGTGTCATATTTAACTAGGTTTGAATAACCAGTAATGGTTTAGAATGGAGCATTTGACTTTTAATTCAGTACGATAATTTAAAAGCTTTACCCCAGCGCTCTCCTACTCACTGTTTCTCCCGTGTACTCTGTACATGCTTTGTATAACTAAACCCTATTTGTTAAACTGTCATCACAT
Source organism: Gymnarchus niloticus (assembly GCA_009936485.2). Taxonomy (NCBI): domain Eukaryota; kingdom Metazoa; phylum Chordata; class Actinopteri; order Osteoglossiformes; family Gymnarchidae; genus Gymnarchus; species Gymnarchus niloticus. The sequence continues at coordinate 31,473 of JAACJT020021244.1, read as the reverse complement.
AGAAATGGTAACTTAGCTTACACCCTAGCCTCAGTTTTCTTTAGCAAATCGGTCCAACCCTAAATTTATCCCACTCTCCCTTCTGATTAACCGGTTTTCATAACTCAGAGCAGAGTAAAAACAGGAATAATGCAATTTCATTCCCGTGTGACAGTACGGGATTCTCAATGCAGGATTATACAACAAACAATTATAAACAGGAACGCGATTTGGTATGCTTTTGTCAATTCTACAATGGCTGCAATGAAAACTATCTGTACATTCAATGAGACCTTGCTAGATGCACATCCTCAAAGGGGTGATCCTTAAAATATCTTCTTCTGTCTGCTTTCTGCAGCAGCGAGTGCTACAGAAATCCAGACGCAACAGAGCTGTCTACTGAATGATCAGGCGACCGGGGTCAAAGGTACAAGGAATTTAAAGACAGATCTGTTGAGAAGGTCTGAAAGAATGAAATGGCATCTTAATGACTAAAGATACGTAATATATTTCTGAAAGAGCAGCACTGACATCAACTCAAAGCAACACAAAACTCCAGATGACAACATGCTGTGAAGATTTGGAGCTCCGATACCCACTGGTTTTCAGAGCCTCATTAGCCGTTTTTTGCTCTCAGTGATCAAAAGGTTCCGCTAACTGCTCTGCTAAGTATTTTCTTGATCTCACTGCCTTGTCAGACAGATAAATTATTTCTCCGATAGCTTTAGGGAACCTTGGCGCAGTTAAGTTTAGAACTGGATAGACAGGCAATGGAAAAAAGTCTCAGAAGGATCTGGAAACTGTAATTATAGTGACTGCTTAATATTCTGTGGCCTCCATAAATATTAGGACAGAGAAACTAAATTAGTTATTTTCACTGTACACTCAAAGAATTCGAAATTGAATTGAAGAGATTAAAAGGACTCAAATGTACTCAAAAATTCAGTTTTTGTTTTTTTCAGGACAAAGGTCTTTAAAAATAATATTTTTTACTTATTTTTATTTTTTAAAAATAGTAATTTTGCACTGAGTCGCTCCTTTTTTCTGCTTTGATTAATTTAACAGCCTTGTGCAGCATTTAGCCACGTCTTTTGAGGGCAGCGTCTGCACCGAGTTTGCAATCTGCTGACATCACCAAATTCTTCCTTTGAGATGCCAAATGTTTCCTGTAGCCATTTTTGCATCCTGCCGGCCTTCCTGTGTTTGTAGCTAATGACAGGTTTTGATCAACTATATGTACTCATTCCATGTGGTTCTTGGCATTTTCACTAATGCACTCTAGGATCTTTAAATGTAATTACCTGCCATAATCTTGCCACTCATTTCCTTGGCCACCCCACTCGATCACCGACTACGGTACTCCACATGTTTCATTGTTTTTCATAATATTCCAGATGCTTAGCATTTAATGAGTCTGATTGCATTGATTTTATTCTAAATTAATCCTGATTAAAAAATTTAATTTTATTTAAGTTGTTTTTTTCCAAATAATTCCAAGGCCAAAACCAAGGATCTACATTGGTATGTATGAGTGAAATAGTACTGTTTGACTTGTCCCTAATGGGATACCCCGGCCTTTATCTTTTATGTTTTTGGCTGGCTTTTGGTTAATACCTCTTCAAAGCATCTTCAGACTTTTCACAGAAGATGACCTCGCTGCACGTTTCCTGTCCTCAGGCCTCCTTGTTCATTTAGAATATAATTGAAAATCTTTCGGATCTTTCGTAACTAGTCTGTCTCCTCACATCAATGAACAAATTTTAAAATGTGCACGCAGCCTCCTTTGGACTGACGACAGAAAAGTATCTCTCTCTCCATGGCCTTTATATGTGGATTTACAGGTTAGGCATAAACAATAGTTGACCTCAGGTTGCATTGCTACCCAGAATGTGTTCCATCTATCAGAACTTCTGCGTTAAAACGTTCCCTGGATGTTGAGGCGAAACTCTGTGATGAGGACGAGAAAAGGAAAAGCCTGCCATCTACTGGATGAAATTTGCACAACTTCATCGGTCTTTTGTGTACCAGTTTTCTTACGTTTTGTTTTTCATTTTTAATAAACATACATTGTGAATTGGACAACACTCCTTTTTGGCTCACCTTTATTGACTGATGTTATATCTCACATTTATGTCTCGCCTTCTCTTTTGCGTCGTCTGGGCTGTTGCTAACTCAGTCTCGTGCTGACTTGTGCAATGCAGTAAAAAAAAGATTGTATTGAACTTTAATCGGATGCTTCTAGATTTAACTGGCTGAAATGATTGAAAATCCAAGATGAGAATGAATCAGGTAAAACGTGTTCCTCACAATACTGCAATAGAATATTAGCTACAGTGCATTGCACTGCCGGCCCACACTCATCACTGGTGCCCACTGGATGCTCAGCCTTACTTCAGTTGTACCTTAGGTGGCTCCTTGTGATGTATCTGCCTCGCCGTATGCCACCGTGGACAAAAACGTCTGCTGATGCACGTAAACGCACAATACATTTGACGCTTATATTTAAAAATGTCCTCGTTTACCTATTGTTTCAATCTGGAGTGATTTCGCCAAGGCAATTTTTTACAAGTCATATAAATCTTACATGAACAGACTACAGCAGCTTTTCAGCACAATACCATTGAAGGGGAAAACGCATCGCTAAGACTGAGAGACGGAGCACAGGCTATGGGGATATTTAGGAAGCTCATTGCTTTCGTGTTGATTTTGGAACTGTTGACAGATCTTCTGATCCAGACTCTTTACTGATTTGTACCTGAGGCTTTGTCGCCAAGCCGGGTTCCAGCAGCCTCTAAATTTCCTCGGTGATGCTTTTTATTTGATCGAGATGAGAGTGGATACGCCAGGGTGGAGTGGGGATCCGTACGCAGAAACAAGAGCAGACGAAGGAGAAGGAGGTTTAATGGGACAAACACGCCAACGACAAGGCAATCGGGGCACAGTACCAGAGAACAGTGGACACTAGACTTAGAGTACATCCTGGACGGGATGCTGGTCCATCACAGTCAAAGGTCACAGGTAATTTAGAGATACCAATTATACTAAGGTCTTTAAACTGTAGTGGGAAACACGGGGAGAACATGCAAAGTGCAACCCACACAGAGCGGAGATGGGATTTGAGCAGTAATTTATTTAATCATTATTTATGTTCGAGTCATAATAAACCTCACGTCAAATCACCAACAGAGGGCACCACAGCACCATATTGTAGTGCCCAGTTCATCTTCAAAGTTCATAACGTAAAGTATGTAACCTATTATAAATTCTTCAAAGTTTTCTTACGTTATCTGTTAAAGCTAAGGCTCTTCAAACAGAATTTTTCGAGGAGTTTGAATTTTACATTATTTTAGCCGTATAAAATGGAGAATTGTTCTATTGGAGAGGAGGCTAGTTACTGTAGGTCCTGCCCATTGATTTCTTTCATAATTGTACATTTCCTGCATTGTGAGTTTGGAGATTGACTTGAAACTTACGCAAACTGAAAAATATTTGGAAAGGCTATTATTTCGTTTATCAGTTAATTTTGAAAACTGGAGAACGATCGACCGTTTATGTGGAGATGTGTGAAAGCATACAGATACGCATTGAAATAGGGACCTTGAATAACAAACAGAAGCTGCCATGGATTAGCATAGCATGTGTGTGCGACCCATACCAACAAAATTCAACGGAGGAGAGCGCTGCGGTCACGAGAAGGCCGCTGTCACACTGCACATAGGCTCACAGATGTGTACTCGTGCAAATGCATCACTGGCCTCTCTTTTTCCACTGTGCTTAATAATTGAATGCCTCAACGCTAATAGCCATTAATAATCGTCTGACGGCTTTTTAAATGAACTCTTTGTGAATGAATACGAAGGGTGTGTTTCACAACAGTTACGGAGCCCGAAGGGGTTTTCAGTCTTTCTCAAAGTAATGAGAAATTCAGAATGGCACTACATTCATCTGTTCATTTCCCAAACCATATTATCTTAAGGATCGTGGGTGGGCGGGGGTGGTGGTCTGGATCCTATCCCAGGGTGGGGGACACACTGGATGGGGTGCCAACCCATCGCAGGGCAAGAAATTCACTGTAAAGCTTTTTTTGGTTTTGTTTGTGCTTGGAAACTGAACAATATTATAATATGCATTATAAGGCTGCCATATGAGCAAATGTGAAGAATTATGAATTTCTTTCAGAACGTGGTTTAAAATAATGAATTTATTTATAACTGGCAATTAGCCATGAGAGACAGCATTATACACGTTATATTAAAAAGGGAGCGTATTGGATGCCAAATTCATTCTGTTTGAAAACATTACCTACTAAACGATACAGAAGATCAGAATATCTTTATTTTTATTGTAACGAGTACAACGAAATTAAGTGCAGTCCCTGTGTCAGAGAGATTTATACAGGAAAATAAATGAGAAATATATAAATAAGGAAATATAAAATATGAAAGTAATAACAGTAATACAAATACAGTAACAACAGAATGATGTGGGGGTATTTACGAAGTATAATTTGCTTGAGAAATGATACTCTTTACTTGTTTGTTTTAAGTATTTTGAGCAGAACAATAGATCTGGGGTTTTCAACCTGGGGTCCACAACCCCCTAGGGGTTCACCGGACAGCTAGAGAGACCCACAGAGATGCTTGGGAAATTAATCAAACACCATCATTATAATCTGGTTCAAACAATACGAGAAACATTAAAAGCCCCCCCATAGTCTTTATTCACTAATCGGGATTTTCTTTTTCTATTTGAGCTTCCCACATGAATGGTTTATGATCTCTACAACAGAACATGCAAAACTGTCTGTATATACATTTACAGTGACATTTTATTTTAATTTTTAAACATATCTGCAGGACTGCATTATAAGCCATATCTTGGTCTATTTAATGTCTGTAAATGCCTCGCAGGTACCACGGAATGGAATTAATATTCATGCAACACGCACACACGCACTCACATACACACACGAAGGTTAAATGTAAATAAGCCCTTGCTTATGGTTTAAGTGCAGCAGATGCATTGATGCAAGTCTTAGACAGAAGCAGGAGAACAGACTGAAAGGGAATCTCCCCTCGTCAGTGGCATTGGCCTTGGGTGGATTCTGATCAATTATGACAGTGTGGGGGGTGATTGAAAAGCTGAGGAATACCAGGCCACCGAACACTGAAGCAAACGGTCCGGGGCCCGTATGCTCACAGACTGCAGCGGGTTTTGCAGTCCAGCAGATTATGATGTGACAGGAGCAGAGGAGTGCCTTTACTAAACATGCGACTTCCTTTAAGCAATGACCACAGCCTCGGCCGCATTTGGCAGTCGTTAAATATCAGGCCAATTGAATAACATTTCAAGTGGCTGCTTTGTGAAATAAGACTGAGGATCTACATAGTAAACATGGAGATTTATTTCTGGCAAAAACATGTAGCCTTCCTTCTGCATTGTAGTACAGTCAATGTACGGTCCCTAAGTATTCCTAAAACACAATGTACTAGTGCTGAACTGCAGTCGACATGAAGCCAACAAACGAATGCACCAATCAATTTAAATGATTACGAGTTCATAAAAACCTTCATTAACATACGTGTTAAAGATCAAGAGAATGATGAGAGAGAGAGAGAGAGAGAGAGAAGCAGAAAATCTCAACAGACTCAAGCAGCTGAGAGAGCGCGTGGCAGAGAGCGCCCCTAGCGGTCAGCAAGCGGAACTGCCGGCGGACAGGCCCCGCCCTCCTCGCTGTCGCGCGGAGCTGCCGGGGGTTCCAGAGGCATCGGCGACGATGGAGAGAGCGGCGGTCCGGGCCGCCCTCCTCAACCCGGCCGGCGGCTCCGGCCCGGCTGCTGTCCCCGTGGTGCCCGGTGCCGGGACCGGAGCCGCCGTCTTGGGTTCCATGCCGGTGCCCATGAACCTCTTTGCGACCTGGGAAATCGATCGCACGTCTCCGAGCTGCGTTCCGAGGTACGACGCCTTGCGCGAGCGCGTTTCCATCGCCGTGTGTGTCCGCGGCGGTCGGGAGCCACGTGACGGGCTGCTGGGGACTCCGGTGTCGCCGCCGCGGAGCGTCACGTGCCGCGCCTTAGGGTCCAAGAGCCGCGCCGCCGGGATCGCCGACTCCTCCTCGCGCTGGATGCGCTCCGTGCTCTTTTCCAGCATGACTTCGCATGGCAGAGCAGTGATGCTTTAACGGCGGTTAAACGTGAAGTGCCTCCTTATTTGATACAGCATGCATATGAGAAGGTGTAGCCTGATGCCATGGCAGCCCTGAGTCGCCTGCAGGCATCAGGAACGTCCGATTCCCACAATCTGGAGTCCAGAGCACAATGAGTTTGTCATCCTGGGCTCTGCTGTAAATTGATTTTCACTTTGTAAGTTTTCTTTGCCCTTAGAAGGAAAGCCAAGTGCTGTGGTCTGCTTCTCATTATGCTCGGCCGCATTGCAATACTGTGCAAAAAAAGAAAAGATTTGCTTTGCCAGGGGTGCCATCGATGGAGCGAGAGTGTTGGCATCTTACTGCCCCTTTGAGGGGTGCCACCGAAAGAGCGAGAAACGCTGAAAGATAGACGGCTTCATCTTTTACTCTGTTACCCTGAAACTCTCACCCTTGAGAAGAAAATATGAAATGTTACACATTCAGGGCTTCCTAAACGCACTTTTAATGTGCCACTTAATCACTTCAGTCCTTTGTGACCGTTTATGTGAAGACAAATGCAGACCTGGGGTTTTTAAATTTGCAATAATTTTTGAGGAATCCACGTAGTCGACATCAGATGACTTTTTACTTGAAAACGTTGTCCGGCCATTTGAAGCTGCGGAATTTTGTTTGTCCGCAGTAACGTTTGACATGACATGGAGTGAAAAATGCGTAACGAAAGGTACGTTTTCTGTCACCGAATTTGCAGAACAGCGTGGCTTCCCCTTTGGGTAGTCAGAAAGCATATCTTTGACATGGGACCTCTGTTAAAGGTACATCGTGTTAGGGTTAGGGTTAGGATTAGGTATATAAGCTCTTAAACTCCACATCCAAGAGCGAGTGTCAGATATTCAACGCTTGTCTGGCTTGCATGCAGAAAAATAAGAATGGAGCAATGAGTGTGTTGGACACATTAAAACTTACAGGCCCAGCCTGAATGATTCATCTAGATGGATCTGAGTGTTGCATGCCGCTCTGCGGGGGACTTGCTGGCTTGGTTACCTGTTGTCTCACAGCTCCCGGGTTGCGGGTTCAATTCCCACCTCTGGCTCTGCTTGTGTGGAGTTTGCATGTTGTCCCCATGCTTCATGGGTTTCCTCCTACAGTCCAAAGACATGGAATGTAGGGCAATTGGCTGGGCTAAATTGCCTTTTGGGCGTGTGTGTGTGTGTGTGTGTGTGTGTGTGACTGTGCCCTGTGATGGGTTGGCACCCCATCCATCGTGTCCCCCCACCTTGTGCCCTCAGGCTGCCTGGGATGGGATCCCAATGACCCTGAATAGCATTAAGTAGTTTTACTAGATGAATGGATGCTTCTGTGAACAAATTCATATTGTTCTCTATGTGGTTTTACAGCAATCGGTCGACATAAGTGACTGCGTTTAGCCGCTGCTCTGATTACATTATTGGTAGCGTTTGTCTGAAAAATATCATTGCTGAGGAATCAGCCCTATGCATGACACAGTAGAATTAATCCTAGTTTGTGTCGGTACTAACGGTACTTTCAGCCATTAACCAGGCAGCCTAACGAGAATCAGATCTCTTGTGTGATGTATTCTGATATTAAAACTCATATCAGCTCCTCTGAAAGCTGCTTGGTTAACCTTTTTCCAACTGACACCCCCCAGCTCCCCACGAAGCTCTGGTAGATACTTCTGTTCATTGCTTGCTTCGCTAATGCCAAAGATGCGTGCATTCTGAGATCGTCCAGAGTCGAGTGTGTGGCGGGGAAACCTGATTTTAATGAAAAGAACACAACATCTTTAACCCAACACCCTGCATTATAGGGCTGTTCACCCGTGTTCCCTTGTACCGTCAGGTTTTGTGTCAGACTGACAAACTAGGTTAAAAACGTGAAAACGCTCGGTCAACTTTTGATGTTATCTAGAACGTCATCACAAGAACAACAATCAGCACGGATGCTAAAGATGCATCTCCCAGCTGCAGGTCTCCATAGCAACAGGGTTTCTGCAGTAGTGTGCAACTTTGCATTTACTGCATTATATTATTATTATCGTTGTTTGTCAGATTTGTAGGGCGTTCAAGACCATCTCTCTAAATGTGTTTCCACAAAATGACTTTCTTCCCCAGCGTATTAATATTTCGGACAACTGTCATTCAGAATCATTCAACGTGCTGTCAGTCTGATGGTAAATAGAATCAAATATTGAAAATGCAGACGTGTAGAGTTGTCATCATGTAGCCACGATAAAGACTCTCTGACTCCGACTGATCATGGTCTGTTTTCAGGTTAAATAGCCAATCAGGACGTTTACGAGCCATTTTTTTTTTTGAGAAAAACAGCACTAAAATTCATTACTGAAAATACGGCATTTAAAGTATTCTTTAAACTGTAGAGTACAGTTTTGTTAATAAGATCACATCTACACTACAAGGGCACAGTTTAGGCTGTGGTATTTGAAGGGCCTGTCAATTTATTAGCTGAGCGCTGCCTTAATTTTATTAAATAATTGTCACTTCTGTTATTTAATTATTATATTTAACTAGTTCTGCTGCTATCAAGATAGGTTCTAGGTTAGCTTAACATATTACGCAGAATACTTCAAAACTCATATGTGTAGAATATTACAACCCTAAATGTTCAAATTGCATGTATTCTAGGGCTCATTCGTGCCAGCAGAATCTGGGTGGCTATACTCTGCAGCTACTGAAGCCCGGCGTTTGATGAGCGAAGGAGAGCTCACTGTCGAACTTTACGTTTAGCGTGATAGCTGGACGTAGACCGCTGCCTATTTAACGCTAGCCCGTCGGAACTTAGGCCTCAGTTCAAAAGTATGCAAACCTTACACGTCTCCTTTATAGAATACAGCAAATTCACACAAGCATTTATGTAGCTTAAATTTGAGTTTGACATGAAAATGTCCGGAAACATTCATAATTGTTTGCATATGGTTGTTCAGCTTCATTTCTGGCATTAGACAAACTTTTCCTTGAACTTTTCACAGATGTTTAAAACCATCTGCAGAATGTGGCTTGTCGCAATAAATTTTCTAACTGAAATCCCGTTGAACAGACACAGATACAGAATTTGCAAAATTAAAGCAATGCTTTAAGATTAGGTGGTGTAACTAAGAGACCGTATTTATATTGCAATTACGTTTATGTGACGTTTCGGTGCTCGGTTGATGAGCTGTCTGAAGAAGCGCAGATGGATTTTCCTCTGGAGCGATTTAGGTTAAGTAGTTGATGAAAGATACACTTCAAGTTCCACGCCTACGAGAAAATGAGGAAACGACTTTGAAAACGGCACAGAAGTGCTATTGAAGTAGCATTCAAAAAGGCAGAGGTGTGCCTGAAGTGTGGTAGGGTGTGGTTCTCTGAGTGGGGTGTCAGGGGACGAGTCGCTCAGAGTTTTCAAGGGTCAGTCCAGTCTGTGTGTAAGGCCGTGCGTTCTGATAGGGAAACGTGCATCTGTATTTCAGACAAGGTCTGCCGACAGATAGCGCTGAGATACCAAATGAACTCCATCCCCCAAAATCCGTGCGTCCCACAGATCCGTTTGCTGTCCCGAAGATGGAATATTTACCACTCTGAAGTCCAAAACGATCACCAGTGTACTTTTAAGAGAGGTTCACCTCGTTCTCAGGCAGAGGGACAGCTGCTCGGCGGTGGCCCTGGAAGACCTTGGTGGTCGGAGGCTTCGTCGTGACCTCCGTGCCGTGACGAACATCCTTGAAGATATCCATTCGACACGCTGCGGAGGCCGGCTTGTTTATGTGGCACTGCTGTTTCGGGCGATTTTTATTGCCTATCCGCTGCATAAAAATGTGATTGCATAAGGCTAATAAAAGTGGGTGTTTAAGGTGTACTGAGTGTTAGGAACATTTTTGATTTGTACATGAACTTAATACATATATTGGCAATACATAAGCACAGGTTAGAAATCAAGTAGCGTGTTATATCATCTAGTCGCGTGTGGTGAATTCATAAGAAACGTACGCCGGTTTTCTGAATGAGGTCCAGTTTCTTCTGTTTACCTCCTTCCATCATTTAAGCCCGGATTTAGTGTTGACTCCTTAGCCTCCCTTTAAAGGTATATATTCAGTCATCTTTTAGTTTAAGCTGTCATCTTTTAGAAAATGCTGTTTGTCAGAAGACACGTTGAGAAATGTAGCATGGAAGAATGCATTTTGTGGTTGCACTTAATTGTCATAGCGGTGAACTCAGCTCAGTAGCGTGAGGATCTCCTAGTAGAGGTGAAATCCAGATGTTACGTCGGACTGTCCGTGAGGGTCTGGACAGGGTTCTAAAGTGGATATGTAAGGATATTACTGACAGAGACCCACACGGACCGGGTTTGTCAGAGATCGTTTTAGGAATATAATCACAGCTACTCAGTGTAATTGAGCCTGATGCATTTCGCCTCGTTATCATACTATAACGTCATGACAGCTACTTCACAGGTCTGGCTATGAAGAACATGGTGGATGCCTCACAACAGCAAACTCTCCAAACTCCACGTCTGAGAGGGGCAACCAGTTAATCCATCTCCCATCCTGTGGGTCAGTAAGTCTTCTCCATTCAGCAGAAGACGGGTCGAGGACAGAATAATGGGGTGTAGGACAGAAGGATGGGTATCGAACGGATTGATGAAGGACATAAGGATGGCTGTCAGACAGGATTGATGCAGTACAGAAGGATCGATGTTGAACATAAGAATGGAAGCAGGACAGAAGGATGGGTGCAGGACAAAAGAATCACAGAGCATCTGTACTGAAGAGCATATCAGAAGGTCACACTTTCATCATGAAAGCTTTAGAAGTCCACGTCCTCTTGTAAGTGCACTTCTCTCACTCGAACCATTTCCCATGTCTTGGTGTCAGTCTGACTGGTTTCTCCTGCAGCAGTAAACTGGTGCTCTTCCTCAGGAAGGTCAGGCCCTTCTGCACTAATCATGGCGCTTCCACCCGAGCAAGCACACAGTAGGTGCTGTGAGCCGAGGAAGGCGTTAATCATCCGTGTCCCAGATATGCTTTCCCACTCTGGGTAATGAGCACAGGTTTCTGAGTCATGGCTATAGTTCTCGGTCCCTGGGGGGCCTTAAGAACGGTCTTTAGGGGAAATACGCGGGAATGGAACCATGACAACAGATGAAATCACTACGGCAGTAAACCTACTCTAACCTAAAACATGGGCTCCAGCTTCAACCTGAAAAGCTCCTTGACAACTGCAAGCGTGGGATGGAGTGTTTCGCAGTTAAGAAATGCATTTGCATAAAAGAAAATAAAATCAATATAAAAATTACACCTTCAAAGTCTCACCCATTGCTTCTAAGTGAAAAGGATGCACCTGGAAGAGTTTCCATGTGTTTCTTGGTTACTTTCTGTTCAAAAAGCCAGGATCTTTTAAAATATTTAGGTGGCTCATTCTGCAAGTCCAGCTCCGCTCTAAGATGTCAGAAAACACAATATTTAATTTTAATGTACCATGCGGATGACAAATGACTGCTTATATGAAATTAATAGATGTTCTATTCTGGTGCCTTCTACGAGTGGGATGTCTTTACAGCACGTTCTCTAATGAACTGCATTTCAATTTGGTTGGGAAAGCAGTCCTGTTTCAATTATTTCTAAGGCTTTATTGGAGTTGAGTGTGGGATGTGCTATGGCCCATTTTCTATGATGAAGCACTGAGCTCTGTGTCAACTATGACTTGGTCATCATTCTGTGTCATCATGGCTCTGGTACCCAGAGATGTTGGTCAGAGTAGGAAATCCTGCATCATCATGTTGTCACATGCTGCTGGTCAGGTTCGAAGGGAAATTCCACTGTACTCCAAGAGAGACAGTCACTCGGGGTGATCAGGTCCTGTATAAATAATGTGGAAATTGGAGAACTCTAAATTAGGATTTAGAATCAAGAAGACTCTCTGCATCCATTTGTCATCACAGATATGAGTGTGATGAGATCTGGCAGGGGATGGGAGGGGTGTTGAACTAAAGCCTGGTGGAGCTTCTCATATATGAGTGCGATGAGATCTGACAGGGGATGGGAGGGGTGTTGAACTAAAGCCTGGTAGAGCTTCTCAGATATGTGTGCGCTTGCTCCATCCTTGTTCGGTATGGTAGAGAAAGTGTGGTGTGGATTTTCCTCTGGTTCCTTCTCTCCATCTCTACTGGACACCAAGTGAGCCAAAGCCCTCTGGTCTTCCTTAGGGCTCTAGTCAACGAGAAGGTTAGCTGCAAGAGCACCTAAGCTGCACCTTGATTTTCGTAGCACCCAGGTTGCACCTTGATTTTTGTGGCACCTGAGCTGCACCTTGATTTTCGTGGCACCGGAGCTACACCTTGATTTTCGTGGCACCGGACCTGAACCTTGATTTTCGTGGCACCAGAGCTGCACCTTGATTTTCGTGGCACCGGAGCTGCACCTTGATTTTCGTGGCACCGCAGCTACACCTTGATTTTCGTGGCACCGGAGCTACACCTTGATTTTCGTGGCACCGGAGCCGAACCTTGATTTTCGTGGCACCGGAGCTGCACCTTGATTTTTACACTTGTCTTTGAGCCACAACTCAACTACTCATGGGTTTTCCTGCCAGATGTTATGGTACAACGGTTAGGTAACGTTCTAATCCATTTGTTTAGCCTGCAATTAGAGCCGTTGATATTTAAATTTTTACTACCTAGTTTAAGGCCTACGTCTGTTGCGAAATGCCATATAAATCAAAGTACTTTAAAACCATCCAGGTTTTCCTGGAAATTGTTTGAAATACATTTACGTTTGAATGCCTTCCTGTTGGAGATCCGGTGTGTTCATTAGGCGCTTTTTGTTCTGATGAATACTTGATGACATGTCAGAAATTGTTGGACGTGAATTAAGGGTAGGGGTCCTCACAGGCACTGGCAGCTTTGCGTCAGCCTTCGGCCAAAGAGGCCGCGTCTTCGAAAGCTGATGACGGACCTTCGCCTCTGCTTGATGCCTGTTCTACTGTCGTTTTCCTGTTTAATGCTGTTTGATGCCTGCTGCCAGCCAAGTAGTTAATTTTGTTCTAGCAGCTAACCCCCTCCCAATGTTAACCCAGTTTATTTCCCTAGATTGAGGAACGCTTTGCTGGGTAGATCCATGTGAAACCAGAAGTCTGTTGTGTTTCACATTCTTCACTGACATGCTTCGCCCTAAATGTTTTCATGCTTGGTCTGAGTGAAAAGAACATTTTCACGTGTTTTTTTTCCATCACATTACTATGTTTAAATAAATGATTTATTGAAGTTTGGTTAGGGAAAGATGGCGGCTGTGACAGTGTTCTGGATTTCCAGTAGTGTATCAGATTTCACAAGTCTGCATTTTATGAGTCCATGTAAGCTGTGTTGTGCAACCATAGCCCGCCCCCCCCGTAGAGAATGTGATCAACACGATCTGATTGAGTGTAAAAATAGACTCCCTGAGATATAATGAACTGGCTGTATCATTTAGATGTCTGCTCAAAACCACAGAGAGTCAGAAAGGTCTTCCATGTTGTGATTTGGTCAACTCAGAGTGAGTGGGTCCTGACTGTGCTTCCTGTTTTTTTACAGCCTGTACTAAACTTATTAGAGCCTGTACTAGCTAGACTCCTGCATTTTCAGTCTCCCTGCTTGTTTTTTTTGATAATTTCACTCTTTCTAGTTCCCACATTGACTTTGTCATAAGTGAACAAATTGTGGACTTTTTTACCCAGAAAACACTGAACATAATTTGGAATTTCTAGATGTAAAATCATAATTTCAGTGGCATTTAAATTATACTAACCATCTGAAATTAAAACATCTCAGAGAGACAGAAATGTATAGCCTACATGAACACAGATTTCTGTCTTTTAGGAAAAGAATTTATTTTGCGCTAGTTCTTATTGACTGCTGGTACCAAGACATGACAAACAGCCACGAGGATGGCCAAACAGAGAATATCGCTGGTTTCCCCGCAGACCTGTGCTGAAAGCTCCGCTGAACTACCTGGTACTTTGCCATAACGCACAGTAATTTAATCATCCAGCTCTGTTCCTGCTCGTAGGCCTGGGGCCACCTGATGGCTGAAGTGCCAACCTGTCGACAGAACCCCCATCCTCGCCGGTCCACGGGTGCTGTGGAGTCTACGTGACCCTGCTCTAGCTTGATGTAGGATTTCCTAGTAACTAGACAGCTTTGCCAGTGAATATGCAGTAATCACATCGTTGTGTTCTTCTGCCTTTGAAAATACTCACATGTATCGAAAATCCTACAGGGATTACAGAGATGACAGCGGTCTAGTAATGATATGGAAAGTGGTTATTAGGCGGACCAGCACAGCTGATGGTGGGAGGAGAGGGGAGCTATCTGCTCCCTGACCGTGCTCACACTGTCTCATCTCTTTTGTTGGGTGCCAAGTCCTCATCAGAACGAGATCCAGGAGATAACTGTCGGCTTGTTTCACTGTCAGGAGAGGCAGGGCCGAGGAAACCAGAACAAAACATTCAACGTTTTAACTTACTGCTGCACAGCGTGGAAAGGGCCGTCGTCCCACGACGGTACGGGGGAAACCAAGCATCAAAGATCTGCCGATGCTTCCCAAGGCGAATCGGATGCTCGGCTGGCTATCCACTGCTACTCCGTTAGCTCGCTTGTCGTTGTTAGCTTTTTTGGGGTTCTTTAATGCGTATCGTCTCCAACTACAGTAGCTGTCCCGCTGGTATCTTGAGATCCTGAGATGCGGATGTGGACTTAAGCTGAGTAATTTACACACACACCTCGCTGTAGCTAGGAGCGAGCGTCCTCTCCGAGTAACAGAAGGCCACTTTGATCTGCATGCAGGTTAGATGTTACGTAGCCTGTTTGTTCTGAACAATTACTCTTTGTTTCTTTGTTTCTGGACGATTAAGTTATTTTTTTTCCGACTTCCTCATATGTGACTCGCCTTTTTACCTCATAATAGGACAAAAATATGTATTATGTTGTATTAGGATGGAGTGACCACTGACATCTACATTCTTAGAAAGCTGCTTATTTGTTGAAGTCAAGCTCGGAAAGTGACCCGTGACCCTTAAATCTACGAAGGAGCACAGGCATGGCTCAGCAGGGAGGACCACCAGATTCTGGACAGGCAGGCATGATGGAAGGGCGTCTGTCCCTAATGGTGAACAGGCTTCACTTGCTCCGAGGTGACATCTTCCTGACAGATGGCCTGTCGACAAGGTTCCATGGCCACGTCACTGCGTGACTGTCAGCGTGACGGACCCTTGGAAGGGCCACAGGCCGTGATCTGTGAGGGTAGGTAGCCTGAGGCGGGATCAGGTGACATTTCGCTTGTTTGATGAAGCAGCTTTTACAGTATAGGGCATTAAAGCCAAGAAAACAAAAACCACTGGCCTTTTCGTTTCAGTTTCCCTCCCGCACCAAATCCGTGCAGACATGCAGTCTTGCCAGCTCTCTCTCGGTCCTTCTGTCTATTAGTGGATAATTATTTTTGACAAATAGGGCTGCGAGAATTCCTTCATTATTCAGTTTGTGGGTCTATCAAACAGAAACTGTGTCATTTGTCTTTGAGTGGCCTCTGTTCTCTGAGAACATGGGGACTCAAATTAGTCCTGTTTGCTTACAACTTACTAGTCTAATTGGAATTCATTTTATTTATTGCTCACAAATTTGATTTCTCACCAAGTACATTGTCCGAACTTGGAGCCGGGATGAGACGATCCGATCGGAATGTTTAACTGCAGCTGGGAAAATACGGTGACTAGTCATTTGTCATCCGTGTCATGTTTCGCGGTGTGATGATTTTCAATAAGGGGTCATTTTTCCAACATATACGAGCACAGATTCTGAACCGAGTTACCTGGGGAAGTAAGATGGCTTCCAGTATAATCGTCGTGACGTTCTGTGTGGAATTAGAGGCTCTCTGTGCTTTGGCTCATGTTCAGATGAGCATGCTGCATTACCATATCCCTGCATTCAGAATGGTTCTTTCAAATCAATGTTTTCTAAGGTTTCTTATAGCATTATAAAGGTAAGAGCATGGGGAAATGACTCCAGAAGGGTAAACAATGCAGATAGCTTTAAATAATTTTAAGATTTTAATTTTTTTACAATTCTTTACCATATTTAGTTTTAAACTGAAAGCATTAACTGTGCAGATCTGCTGTGGAGGTTGAATCATGTCTGTGCATTGAGTGTGTTTGTACCCCTGTACTCTGAATTTACTCATGCTCAGTCGATGTGTTTATGAACCCAGAAATGAGCATTGACTGGTTGATTTTAAGAAATACAAGAACGGAGAATAGAAGAGCTTCAGGGTTTTTATTTAGGAGGGAATGGCTTATAGATGTTCTAGAATTGCTTGGCACCCCATCCAGGTTTACCCCAGCCTTGTACCGTATGCTGCCTGGGACAGGCTCCAGGGCCCCAGACTGACCCTGATCGGGATATGTGGTTAAAAGGTGGGTGGATGGATGGATGGATGGATGGATGGATGGATGGATGGATTGATTGATTGATTGATTGATTGATTGATTGATTGATTGATTGATTGATTGATTGAGAAATGTCCAGCTGCTGCATTAATCTCTGACTGAAAACGTACAAAGACAGATAGCCCGTTTTGCTCTTTAGCCATTTAGCGTACATTCACAGTTCATTTGAAGAATATGCCGTTGTGATCCACCACAGGCCGATTCGCTATTCCAGGCAGTAAGTTATGTGGAAAGATGATCAGGTCATGCTCAATAAATCACCATGGCGACCGTGTGGCCTACCCCCCCTTCACCATCCTGACATGTCTGTGATTTACACGTCTCTATTTCTGCCGTCTGTAGGAAACCCGAAACATGAAGTATAGAGGCTGTGCTTTGATTTTTTAATTCTTCTCTGCTGAGAATTGATGGTGAATACTCTAGGTTTACGGTACAAGAAAGTGGAATCACGGTCATATTCGAATTAACAGAGAGCTTGTTTCCATATACCGTACACCAGCACTACCTGTCCTGTTTGCTTTCCAGTAGTGACCTTCTTTAATGGAGCTCTTAGTTGTCTGTGTCCAGAGATGTGGATTTGCACTGTCTGTTAAACTGTCCCAGCTTTGTAGGGTGAAAGATGAGAGGCTTGAACGAACACTAGAATGTTGGAGGTGGAGTTTAATGCCTGCTAAGTTGTCTTAGAGCACTGGGCTAGCAGTGTGCAATTAGCGCTTAGCCTAATCGAAAATCCGTAGCCCAGTGGGGGAAGTCTTCACCTGGCTTCCTGTCACACGGCATCGGCACATGTGTCATCCGCTCCCGATTGCATCGCATCATCACTGGAGTCTGTGGAATCGAACACAGTTTGCCACCAGGTCGACCCAAGGTTCCAGCCTCCCGTTTCAAGAGATCTATCCCACAGGTGTCATCAGTGCGGAACATTCCCCTGGGGCAAAGAAGAAAAATGGACTGTGGGACCACCAGAAAAGGCACTACACACACAAGCCCCAGGAAAGGTGATTCACACTGGGCTGCCGTGGAGCCTGCTCCTTTCTGGTCAAGATGGCAGATCTCTGGTTTCACCAAGTGGCGGCTGGCCATCCTCTGCAGTCTGCAAGATCACACCGTCACCAAGGAGAGACATTTCAAGCTTAATGAGGGTCTCCTCTCTGCTGTGCTTATTCTGCCAGACTGGCAGAGAAAATGCAGTTTAACGGAGTGGCTGGGGTACATGGAGTGTTACCCTGGAAACAGCTGTCAAACCCCCCCCCCCGTAAATTAAGCGCTGGTCTTGTTTGACCTCCCCCGGGAATGGGAAGGCAGGGTTTTCGAGGAAGTCCGGCTGGCGGAGGTGTCTCCCTGTGAAATACCGTGTTCAGTTCACCCTCCCAATAACCGTCCATCCATAGGGTCAACACCAGCTTATCGAAAACCAGCAGTGTTGGTCACATGACTCCATCCCAGTGATTCAGGACCGGCAATCGCTTGGATTTGACGTGTGTGATGGTGTGTGGTGCTCGTTGCCATTTCATCTGCACTGAGTCACCTTGGCCGTCAGGGCCAACTAACGCCCCAGTGCAGTGTGGGTAAAACACACCAGTCAGCAGGTATAGCAGTGAAAACCGTACGTCATTTACGCATTACGATATACCAACATAACTTGAAAGCTGACAGTGTAGTTCATATAATCTAAAGAACGATATGAAGGACACGACTTGTCCAGAGGAACAGGGGAAACGTCCACTCCTGCTGTCATCTCAGTAACAGCAATGTTTCGTCAAAGCTGTCCTACGGATAACTCTGGTTTGACGTTTGTCCTCCATCAAACGTGTGGACCCTACTCCAGTGTGGCTTTGCCCTTTGAGAAATCAGAGCATGTGGAATTCAATCTTCGATGAATTTTCAACAAATTCATTTAAGATTGGATGTGTGTACTCATTAGTGTCACCCTAATGACAAATTAAGACTATTTCATTAGGGGTGGGGCACCATTGATCTGGACAGTCGAGGTCCTACTGCTTTGTCACGGCCGGTGCGGCGTTGTGATTCTCACACAGTTGCTCTCTGCACACACACACGCTCTTCCAGTGACGCGTTCGCGAGTCGCGTCTCTTCTGACCGGGTGCCAGCGCAGGAGCTTTGCAGTCATTTCTTGGGGATGCCTGCAGCAAATTAACTTAACTTCAGACTTATTTTCACAGCCTGAAGAAAAAAAAACTGGTCAGTTTTGTTTTAATTCAGTTAATGAAATTTAATTTTCTTTACTATATGCTTTTGAAAGTCTGTCAAGTCCCATCGCCGCTCTCTTAATGATACGTTCGTATTTAAATGGGGACAAAAACCCATTAATTAATAGAATTAATAGGTTTGCACACATAGTCTGATCTCTGGGAATGAAATGCAAATCACTGCATCTTATACATTTAAATTTGCCTCGTGCGAAGGATGCAGTAAAGAAGCTCTGAGGGTCCCCGCAGGCTGTCGGCAGTAATTTCCGAGAGGCGGTAAACTGCCTACAGGCTACGGCATTCTCCACGAGTGCTCCAGTCTCTTGGGTGTCTTTGCTTGTATGTGGGCTTTTCACGTGTGTTTAAAAGCAGGAAATGCCAGGCATGAATAACGCAGGGCTCCTCTGAACAGTGTCCCACCAGCACAGTGGTGTGTCGTGACCACGTGCCTCTTGGCCTGCTGTAGGCCAGGGTGCGTCTTACGGCTCAGGTCTTCCGTGAAAGGTGCCATTTGGCTCTGGCTGACGTTTGGCAGGCTTTTTCAGGGGGGTACGGTGACGCCAGTAACTATGCTGAGCCTCGTAACCATGATCTCCGATGACAGTTCTGTTAACTGTGTTTCTAACTTCATCGCGTGCAATGTTATTATCCAAGCTTTTCAGTGACACACTCTGACCAGTCACTAGATGGATGGCTTCATGTTGGTTTGGCAGGTCCTCAGGCTTTGAAGATGTCCAGCAAAGAGGGCTTGATTTTGCCCATGGTGGAGTGACTCTCACTCCCCACTTCTCCAAGATGAAGATTTCTTCCTTTGATTACGGTTCCAAGCCTTCGTGGCTCCAGAATGATTTCCACCATTCTGCTTTCATCTGAGACGTTCCTGGATCACCAGGAGCGGCTGCTTCAAACCTCAACTCATATGCCTGCGATTGAATATGCCATCAGGTATAGAAATAGAACTACTAGATTGGCTCTACTCCGTTAGCGTGGCCGTTGGACAAGGAAAAGGCTCGTACAGCCACATTCACTGTTAGTCAGTCTGTTCTCTATTTTCTGTCCTCATCAGTCTATGACATGGCTTTTTTAACTGCAGGTGATTATCTGAATGGACAGCCTCTAAAACAACATAAATCATAGTATAGGGTATGACTGGAAACAGTGGAACACCATTTCAAGACACTTTGGAATCGATGTCCAAGCCTTTAAGGCTTTTTAAATCTTTCAGTAATCGAACACATTTTCGAAACTTTATCAAGCCAAATGAAGACTCATCGGTACCTTCTTTCGGCGCCCATCCCGTTACGGATTGATGAGCAATCAGGGCCATGCGGGTCAATCCGTGTCAGATTATGTCACAGTGAGCCCCGGGGTTGGGAGCCTTAGAAAACGTCGTCACGTGTCAAATGAATGGAAATGAAATGTGAAAACGAAACCAATACTTGTGGACGCCTTTTTCTCCTTTCGTTTCCTGAGCGTGCGGCAGCACCAACAAAAAGTCTGCTCATTCTGGGGACAAAGGCTTGCTCTGTCAGTGCTGTGCTGTTGTATTGGCCCTGTCTGAGGCCTTGTTGGTTAAACTCATTCTTCCATTTTCCCAGAGGGACGTTCCTTTTGAATGTGAATCAAAAGACCGTAGCTTTTGGTTCTCATTAATCAGCAGTTGGCATTCCTGCTACTTTTTGATCATCCTCTTTTTTTTATGGTACTTCTGAGAACTTGGTGTCTTAATGAGAGCCGCAGGCTGTGTACTTGTTACCCTAACCCGAACTTTGTTGGGTCAGAACCTCGGTAAGAACCTTGCATTAGTACCCTTGAACAGAGTACCAGAAGAAGCCATGATTTCTTGTTGTTGTACAAATGAATCAGATTCGCTGGAGAAAAAATCATCATCTAAGTAGCTGTAGTGAGATCTAAATGTGGATCAATTGCAATATTCCAACTTAAAATGCATAAAAGGCCAGATTTGTGTGTGTGTACAGGTGATCGCATTCATCATAATGGTACAAGAGTTATTAAATATGGATGAAGTTTTGCATATCCAAAAGGTTTTAAAACATGACAGTCTTTCATCCTCCTCTTTACAGATCACGGGTCATGTATTTTCCATACTTCTTCACGGATGTCCCTGTAAACAGCAGCCCTGTCATAGATGGCGGCACTGCTGCATGATGGTAAAGTCCTTGGAGGCCCAGGATGAATTCCCTGACCACCTCGTTACGTCTATCGGCGGCCGTCAGAGCCTCTCAACCAGTGGATTCTTTCAGTTCTGCTGTGCCGTCGTTGTTTTTCTTCCCCAGCTCTGGTGGGAAAGGATGTCTATCATTTGAAGTCTTCTGCCTTTATTTCCCATTTCAGTCAAGCTTGCTGTCTGAGAGTCAGTTTCCCTCACAGTCCCAGTGGAAGCCATCCGTTATTGTACCAGAGTGATTCGTTCCTTTCCAAGTCTATTGACTGAATGTTTTGTCACTTGGCTTGAGACGAAGAGAGGTTTTGTTTGTATAATTAACATATATTTAGAGGTGTTAACGAAGGAGACAAAGGCGAAGGAGGAGATTGGGTCAGCTCGACGCCCTGTTAAGGTGATTCTGGAGCATTCTAAATAAAATGGCCTTCGTGGCTCGGATAACGTTTAGTCTGTTCTTCAGCCTGAGACAACTTGAGCTGAAAAACGCAGATTGACCACTGGGGGTTGGTCAGCGTAAAGTAAATAGATTGATTGAGATAAGCTAAAGTTCTGCATCTCTTACTGGCAGACTTCACTTTGCTGCTCTTTCAGAATGTCTCTCCGTTTCTTATAGCCTTTATGCTGTCTGTTTTCATCGTTGTAAGGAACACGACTGACTGACTGAGTGAGATTTATTTAATTTCAGTCAGCACTGTAGATACTTTTTGTCGTTGTGTCTGTTGGGACTGTTAACTTATCGTGTTGATGTTTTTGTCTCGCGCAGTTTGACTGCTTGACGTCAGTTAGTGCGTTAGCAGCTAGCACGTGCCGCGTGACGTGAACGACCCATCGAGATCCTTACCTTGATGATCGGGCTCTTTGCTAACACAGTGCTGGCTGTATGATGTCGTGTTCCGAACTTGTTGTCCCCCTGTAGAACATTAGGAATTAAACCGGAGGACTCGGCAGAGCACCCCAGGTGAATGGGCTCAGAACGTCTACACGGGTCAGCACTGTGGTCACCACGTTCTGACACTGCGTCCTTGCCAGTGGAGCGTGGGCAACTCTTGATCATATGACCCTGTCCACTAAGACTCCCCTTAATTTCCTGATCCAGTTCCAGAGCTCTCTGTTCCCTGGCTGTGCACAGTGGAGCGACTGTGCACTGTGTCAAGCCCATCCCACTGTGTGGTGCAGTGTGTGTGGCTACTTGGGTTGTATGTGTGTGTGTGTGTGTGTTTCACTCTGCTTCTCCAAGTGGCTTCTACAGGAAATGGGACAGTTTGAGCTGCTCTACCACTGATCACGGCTCTCATTCTTCTCCAGCTGGTCGTCTCGGACTTGTTTTGAAAAGGTCCTGGTGGGCGACTCAGCTGAGATTGTTCATGATTGCATTGTCGTGATTGTTCATGAATGCATGGTCGTGATTGTTCATGATTGCATTGTCGTGATTGTTCCTGATTGCATTGTCGTGATTGTTCATGAATGCATTGTCGTGATTGTTCATGATTGCATTGTCGTGATTGTTCATGATTGAATTGTCGTGATTGTTCATGATTGCATTGTCGTGATTGTTCATGAACGCATTGTCAGCATGATTGTATTTTTGCCTGTTTATGAAAATTGCTTCTTCTGTTTCCCTCTTACCATTTTGGTATGGATATATATTCAGACACATTACTGCTTGTCACCAAAGCCAAGCAGACTTACTGAAATGAAAAACCTTAACCTGGTATAAGTCAGTTGGATGTGATGTGTGTCTTGTCATATTTGGTGCCATCTTCAAGATTTCAGCATTATAGTGTCTGAATTTTTTTTCTAGGAAAAACACATTCCTTAACCTGATGGGATTTTGGATATGACTTTGTAGATGTGTAGCTGTTAATCTTTCTCTTAAAACACTATTAATATCTGACGGTAAAACTTGTTTCCCTTTAATCTTGCTTTATCAGACGACTGAATCACTGCTCTAACAGGACATCTCTGTCCTTACTGAAAGTTAAGTTCAGTTTATATTCTACACAGCAGTAACCGCTGATGAAGCCGCTTTTGGAAAGAGATTTTCCATAGGTACCAAGTAGAGGGCGCCAGTAATGGTGGTAAATCTCGGTCCAACTGGAACGTTCTTGTCATATTAATAGCACACTGGTTGGAATGGCACTCAGACTGTACGGCAGTGATGACAGTGTCCATTTACGTACTCACGGATGACCTGTGGTCTGAGATGGCAGGGGTCAAGGCCTCGAACCGGAGTTCCCGCAATGCAGAGGGCCACATGAAGGATTTAGCCGCTACCATCTGCTTCAGGAACTCCACGATCTTTCATGAGTGCCTTTTTTGGCGTTATCGTCATTGTTTTTCATCACGGCTTACAGAAGATCAAATAATCGCAGATTTGTTTTTGCACCTCCCTGCTATTCCAAATTTAGAAAGGATTCCTTCAAAATAAAAGAGTAGAATTAACTACGTTACCCATGACATGTGTGCCAAAGGGTGGTAGGTGCTCACTGTTGCTGCTTCTTCACATCGGTGCTTGTTTGCCTGGTAGTCCTTGTTTTTGTTGCAATTCGACCATGAGTCGGTTAATTGGATGCGTCTGAAGGGGTTGTTAACACAGATATTTGTGGAATTTTATCCCAAAAAGCACTGAGAAGTACATAGATTTGAGCAGCCGGTACGTCTGGGCTGCTGATCCTCCATCTTCTAGAAGTGCAGATCATGGGTCTTAACGTCAGTGTTGGGGGTGTTTACTCAGGAATGTGGCACTGAGTCTAATAAAGACTGGTCTTAGGGCTCAGGGTAATGAATTGTTTTCTTCGATTTTTCTCCGTGTCTGTTTTTAAATGGCCAAGTTGAGGGTTTGTATTTAAAGCCCGAGGATGTGCGGCCACAATGCCCTACTTTGTGTTGGTATTTTTGGTTTAGAATTCAGACTTTAGTCTAAAGTCATTGAGATTTTAAGATGCATGGTCTTATATTGTAGTTACCTACTCCATGACCTATCGACCTGTTTCGAGCTTCAGTTTGAATAAGTTAATCCTTAAAGTTTAGGATGAGATTGAGGTTAAATCCAGCTTGTAAAACATCCTAAGGTACTTTCAGTGGTGAAATGGATTTGGTTAAATGTAGCCTTGAAAAATGTACATAAGCAAAAAAATGTAGTCAGATGAGCAAACATAAAGTTATTTCCTTTACGTAAGGAAGGCCGTTCATTTGATGTGGAGTTAACGAACCTACTTTGGTAAGAAAGATATCATTGGTGGGAGGAATACCCTCATTATTTTATACTGAACAAAACGTATGACATGGAGATCTACCGTTTCTGCGGTGAGAATGTCCCGGATTTTATGTTTGCATGTTGGGTTTTTTTTTTGTTAACCGCGGGTGGTTTGGAGTTAGACAAAGTGGAATTCAGCTAAGAGGAACTTGAACCAAAAACTGGCAGCGAGAGCATCTAAAAGCAGTGCTGGGAGAAGTGCCGTCTAATTTTGCTGCTCTCTCTTGAACGCGTTCCACATCTCCCCGAGGACACTCGCTCTTACGGATTTCGGAGCAGCTTTGAATCGCTCTCCTCCTTTCGCTGTTCGCCAACAAGCGGAGCACTGTGACCTGGAGAGAGATGACTGTGAAAACATCTGGACTGCGGGCCGGATAAAAACGTCACAGCATGTTTTTGTTTAAGTGTCCTTTCCTTGATATAGTGCTTAGCCTTCATTCTTTGTTTTCGGCAAAGTGCAGGTTAATGTCTTACATCTGAGTCTCGGGGTTGCCTGGGTTACTCCTTGACCCACCTAGCTTCCGAAGCCGGTTTCTTCTGGGTGCTTTATTCTGGCCTGCATGTTGGAGATTTATTCGGGACCGGGGCCACCTTTTAAAACAGAGGCTTGAGACTTTGATCGAGGCCAGCTGAGTTTGTCTGCATTCCTGTGCTGTTCAGGGCTTCCTCCAGTGCCCAGATAGTTAGGCATGGTGGTCCACACAGCACGAGGATGAGCCATCATTCTACAGACTTTTAGATGACCACCAGCGACTCACTTTTGCTGAAGCTGGACATGGCGATATAGCCCAGAATTATTCATACCAAATCTTGGCTTCGCACCCTTGAAATAGTTATCGTCAAATAATGCCTCAGTTTAAAGATCCTCAGGCTGACGTAACTCCGTATCACTGACAGGGAGGATCCTGTTCTGCCAACAGTCGGCTGTTTTTCTCTGCTTCTCTTTGTGTCTGCTGAGAGTTTCTCTTTGTGACGAAATTGCCTGGTAGCTTCCACCTTTTTGGCAGTTTAGCCTGAGTGTAAACAGCATGCATGCCGACCGAGGCGTTTGATTGGCTTTGGCTGGCAGTGTTTCACAGCGATAAAAAAACGTCCTCTCCTTGTTAGGAGGTCTC
Organism: Gymnarchus niloticus; assembly: GCA_009936485.2. Lineage (NCBI taxonomy): Eukaryota > Metazoa > Chordata > Actinopteri > Osteoglossiformes > Gymnarchidae > Gymnarchus > Gymnarchus niloticus. The sequence continues at coordinate 6,099 of JAACJT020021244.1, read as the reverse complement.
CCTATTGAGAATCTTACCTTGAAAACTGTCATACCTCAATTGTATAAAACCAGTTATCTTTATTGAGGAGTTCTGTATTTCGATGATTTATGGATGTTGCTTTGTTGTCTAGACCTACTCTGAAGTATTGTGACACAACAACAAATAATAAACCACCTGTAGGTATGATCATTTTTTCAGAGGGAATCAAAGGCAGAAAAATATGGACAGAACAGAAATGTGATGAAGAGGACTGAGGACTTGTAGCCCTGGGAAAGAGGACAATGCCGTGATGAACAGGATATAAAGGACAACTTAATCTTGGTAGAAACGGAGTCCAGTGATCCACCTGTTTGAGGAAGATGACCAAAGGGGGATCAGCGAGGACTTCTGTATCAGTTTACTGGGTCGGGATGGTGCGGAGATCCATTCTGGAGATGCTGTTGTTGCTGGCCAACTGTGTGGGTCTTGTTTATGGTCTCCTAACTCAGGCCAGATGGCCACTAGTGGGAAAGCAAAGAAAAGCTGGCAAAGAGGGCTTGTAAAAAATATTGTGTAAAAAAACTGGTACATTGATGAACAGGTGATTAATAGGAGAGTTGACCAAGGGTCGAATGGTAGTGATGGGGCAATGAGGCTTCAAAACCCGTGGTGGGGGGGAGTATTACAAACTAACCAATCAATGCTGGCACTGAATGAGGCTTCAAAACCCGTGGTGGGTGGGAGTATCCTGAACTAACCTCTTGATAGGTCCTCCTTCTCCTCTTGATAGATCCTCCTTCTCTTCTTGCTAGGTCCTCCTTCTCCTCTTGATAGGTCCGCCTTCTCTCCTTGCTAGGCCCTCCTTCTCTCCTTGCTAGGCCCTCCTTCTCTCCTTGCTAGATCCTCCTTCTCCTCTTGATAGGTCCTCCTTCTCCTCTTGATAGGTCCTCCTTCTCTTCTTGCTAGACCCTCCTTCTCCTCTTGCTAGGTCCTCCTTCTCCTCTTTCTAGGCCCTCCTTCTCCTCTGAAGGGTGAGGCTGATCACATCCTTTCTTGTGGTCTCCAGCGGAAGTTACAGCTGTTTGTTTGGAGATGATATTCTTTCATTTTGTTTTGTTTTTTTTCTCCTCTCTACTCCACGTCTTTATCTGCCATTTGCTTTAGCTGGTAGAACATCGGGTTCTGGTGCACAGATGGAGAGCCCCCACAATCATAAAAAGCTGGAATTCAGTACTAGGTACAGGCTTCTTGTATAGGCAGTGAATGCTGGGCATCTGAGCTAACAGCCTCGTTTTCAGGTACAGTTAATGTAAAACTCTAACATCTAACACTTACTAAGTGCCTCCCTTTAGTGTCTCATGTCTACGGCAGATTTTCAGGGTTTGAAAGAAAAAAAAAGATTTCCCAGAAACATTTGGTGCCAAGAAGTGCTGAGCTGAGATCATACCTGTCAAAGATCCCATGATGCAGCTGCTAATGGAAACATAGTGGGCCCTGCAATCAAGTGGCATTAGAGGACCTGCCACATGGGATCAACCAAACAGAACAGGGTATGAGGCAACAAAAGCTGTGGTAGCCTGGAACCACTCGGTCCAGAACATCCAGTCTCAGAGTTTAACCCCAAGACGTCCACAGTGCGGCACATGTAAAACCATGGCCTGGATTTCTGCTCCTGATTTAGGCATTGCCATTTAAAACACTGACCTTACAAATGTTAACATTTATCATGAAATCTCTGACGAGTTCTACAGTGTAGCGTACAAGCTCTGTTTCATCAAAGGCTTCCCTGACAAAATGTGTTTTTGTCTTGGCAAATAAGCTTCTAGATTTGCCAGTATATCGAGAGAAGGACACCCCAGTCCTTGGGCTGAAGGGAAATACATGGCAAGAAATGAATCGGGTGTTTCTGACAGCGACTGTCACAGCCGCTCACCGGAGCTTGAGAAGATTTTAAGAGTGGCGTGTGAAAGGTCCTAGAGCTCTGTTTCCCCTGCGTGCCTGTGATGTGTACTGCAGGAATACCACATACGCAGTTTGGGAGGTTGCGATCTTCATTAGATCGCAGGCTGAGATCAGATGGTCGGTCTAAAATCAGACTGCGAGCAGGAAACTCTCCGCAGAGCAAGAAGGAAACCATGGCAATGTAATTAAAAAGGATCAGACAGTGCCTAAGTTCCACGTGCCCCTGTGTACCTGTGCTCCTTCTGCTGAAGCCCATTTGTAGCTATGGAGCCCTCAGCTCTGGATATTTACCACACGCTGAAAAGGTTAATCACCAGGACTGTAAACAGCAGAACAACGTGATAATGGGGCGTATTGATTTCTGCCAGGATTATCCTTCTTTTTTATTTTGATTTTCAACAGCCTGATATGACAAAAGACATATTGACCTTTGAGAACAGAGAGGAAGCTCAGCTCTGGTTTCGAATATATACGCCGCAGTATGGAACAGTTACAGGATTCAGGATGAGGCGCTTTAGCTGAGGGGCTGGTGAGATGCTCCATTCTGCAGTTATTATCAGTGCCATTTTTTTTTATCATTTCATAATGTCGTCAGTTCGATTTAGCATATCTGCCGTGTTCCACTTCTCCTTCCAGTTTTGTGATATTAACACTGAGAAATAAAATGGACCTCTGCTTGCAGGCTTTGATTATTCAGATTTCTGTGAATCTTTTGTGATGCGTTGACAGGACTCTGTCTGGATTATGTCCTGTACAGGACTCTGTCTTGATTTTGACAGGACTCTGTCTGAATTTTGTC
>JAACJT020021163.1:0-39123 GCA_009936485.2 Gymnarchus niloticus | reverse complement strand
TTACATTATAGTATTCATAAATCTCCTTTGGGCTGGAGTTGAACTTTGTGGTTTGCAAAGACAAATTACAACATTTATATATACACTATTGAGTGTCTAGAATTTTTGTGAAAATTATGTGAGTAACATTGAAAATGTAGCATATCTTAGTGCGTGCAAAAACTTTTTACTGGTAGTGTACACTAGGATATCATCCCCTGACAAAGCATGGCAGCAGCTCTGGAAGAATTAGGAGTTGATGGGTGACACATCATGAATCAACTGGCTGGTCTGTGAGCCATTCTGGTACCACACTGAACACTAAGTGCAAACAGTGTCAATGCCACTGATTGCATCAGCGGAAGGTGTTGCCATAGAGGAAGACTATCCACTCTTTTGATGATCAGTCCCTCACATAGTTTGCTGAGGTTCTTGTTTTGCTTGCTGTGTTCATTCTTAGCTGCTCTACTCATTTCTATAACTGTTCCTGTGACAGCTTTGCTTAACTAACTCTGTTCACTTTTGCATCCAGCAGAGATATGTGGAAACCGTTATATAAACAACTCCCCCAGAATTCATTTTGAGGACAAGTTAAAGGAGGTAGTCTGAAGAAGTCACATGACCCCCATGTGACTGACGATTTTTCATGAGAGACAAACAAAGCTGGAGGAATACAGAATTTTATTTTCACCACCTATATTCTGGGTTACCAGTACACTTAAATGCCTCTATATCCTGTATACCCTGCATAAAACAGTAGCCTGGACTTGTTTGAAAATAAACTGCACAATTCAAAGAACTCAACTGTGTACAAATTATTTTACTGATTGGTATTCAATGATTAAAAGCTTTTCCATCCATGTCCAAGGTCTGCCTGTCTCATTACAATTTTAAAGCATGAAAATAATTCCTGTCAAGAATGAAGGTCCTGATTGTTTGGTATAAATAATGAGCATCAAATGTCTGCCACTGCAGAATAAAGAACTGCCGGATTTCTGGTGTGATTACTTTCAGTGAGACAAAAAAAAAAACGGATTCCAGTCATTTCTGAAAGCAATTTCTGAACGTAGAGAAAACCTGCCATTGGACTGAGCAGGGAAGGAGACCCCACAATGCACCTTGGGAAGCATTATGACATTCAACCTATGGGACTGGGCCTCATGATGCACCTTGGGAAATATTATGACGTCCAACCTATGGGACTGGGCCTCATGATGCACCTTGGGAAATATTATGACGTCCAACCTATGGGACTGGCACAACAAATTAGGTCTATTACCGGGATTTGTCAACAGCATCTGTTCTGAGAGTGGGAGGAGCAGAGCAGCAGTTTGAGGATAGACCTGCAAAGGTTAAAGAATGTTCTGCAGCCTTTGGCTTCATGTGTGGTTGCAGCACATATGATAATGGTTACATGGTAACGGTAGCTGTCCTAGCTGGACGGCAGGAGGGAACCTACATGTCATATCAGGATATTTGCTATTTGATAAAAGAAACAAGTATAAGGATAAAACTTGCACGAATGTCTGTACATTTCTATCTCATATGACCTTAAACATTGGCAGTTTAACAGTGGAATATATCTTGATAAGGTAATCATTCTTTTCTGTGTTAAATAATATTTAATTGGTACTTATTGACGTCAGCATTTTTAAACAGTAACCTAAAGCCATATTAAACATGAGTCAATTTGCATGCTTTCAGCTTTATATCTCACCTTTATATAAATATATCTTGTTGAATATTCCCTTTGCACTATGTGATGTTTTGTCAGTCCAGTATTCAGTGAATGTGGCCACAGTTTATTCCCACAGCATGAATAAGTACATTTTAAATCAAAGGTAACGAAACAAAGGCCAAGTCCAGGTTGCAATAAAATGATCTCTTTGCCTTGTTTGCTGACTGCATCTTATCTTGAGTGAATGAGTGAAGACTGATCGCCTAATGACAGCATCCAGCATTACTCCTTCAGGAAAACAGATAGGGGTCTGTTTCCTCATTTATTTTGCTAGTATTTAAGAAGCCTACTCGTGTGATTGTGGAAAGCAGGAGAGTAGCTCAGAGGCTTGGCCAAGGCCTACCAGCTAGAATTAAGCCTGGTGACCCTCCAGTGGTATGGGACATTTCTGGCTACACACTGGGCTGAACGCCCCAGAGCATGGTTCCCAAATGGTTTACTCACCAGGGTTCCAGGAAAGGGGGGTGCTCAATGTTGCAGTGCCAGCCCATCCCCCCATGCATTACTCCACTTGTCTCAGTGAGAGATCCCCATCTGCCCCGGAAAAGCGGCTTATCTTGCTCGAGCAGGGGCCCCCTCTGATAACATGGCACAAAGAGTCATCATCTACATTCTTAGAGGTGTGAAATTTAAATGGAAATGCTCCACTTCACCGGGGGAACAAATAAGAATCGAGCACATTGAGGACCACATTGAAAAAAAAAAGTTCTGCACAAGCTGAGGAGAGACTGACAGCTCTGGCTTCTCTTTGAGGTGTGGGATGAGGCCCTTCTTCCAATGCTCAGCAAGTTCTATGTCCTATAGAAGGTCTTGTTAAATCTTAATACGTTTATATTGCCATTTCAATGAGCCTAGCAGTCAGGCAGACGGAGAAACATGACGTTTTCTCCCGCAAGCGCGTATGTCCGACACTATCAGACAAACACCACAGGATGTATGCTAGCTGGTAGCTGGCTTCTCCAACTAGCCAAATCTGAACAAAGTACCCTTTACAGCACAGGAAAGGAGATTGCATTGAAACACCAGGATGGTTCTGTGTGTGTACAGGTAGTTTCATTACCTGGAGTAATGAAAACCTGTTTTTTTGAAGAGAGAACTCAATTTTATAAAAATCTGTGAATGCAATCGAGAAACGGAAAGAGGCAAAAGTCTTGTATTTTGTTGGGTTACTTATGGTTAAGGTTAGGATTGGGTAAGGGTTAGGGTTAGCATAGTTAGGGTTAGGGTTATGACCAAAAGAAATGAATGGAATGTCCCAACAAGGTCAGAAATACAAACTTGTGTGTGTGTGTGTGTGTGTGCGCGCGTGCGTATAATTATGTTCCCTCTGTTCATTTTGATTTCTATTCTATATCCTGGTGGTCTGTTCCCAGTAGAAAAACATGTTCTTTGTGTGAATGTATCTATCTATATAGCACATAGTGAAAGTATCCTTCAGTCTCAGGTCTCCCCTCTGGATCGTACCTCACCATACACCACAATAACACCTCCTGCTTGGTTAAGTGAGGATATTAAATGAACACGCTGACTGAAATGTCTAACAGAACTTTAATGACACTGTAGGTTTACATTTCAATTTTATTTCTAGTTGTGCATTTTGAGAAAATTCCATCTATCCATGGTTTTGCAATGCAAGGCCACCAAATTTATTACATTTTCTGAGCAAATCAGCTATTTCAAAGAAAGTAACACACTGAATGTTCAAACTCTGGACTCAAAAGATCAGATTGCTACAAACTGTAAAGCTAATTACTGAGGCAAAGTAAAATCAGACAAAATGTAAATATGAAATCCTCTCACTGACAGATAAAAGTGTTCCAGATAAAATATGTCTGAAGGCTGTAAATCACGGTCTCCACAGTGGATATGAACAAATTCAAGTAATTACACAAAATATTGCATCAAGCATAAAGCAAATTGTCTCATTTTGAAAACATAATTGTCGGGTAAGTTACAGCTGTTGTTTGGAGAAACTCTTATGCTTGTGGTTTTAAACAACACATCAAGAGGATCTGCTCAGACACACCAACGATATATCAGCAAGTGATTCCAACCATAGAAAATTCAGACAACCAGCTATATTAAGCTGACTGCTCAAAAGATATAACTGTATTCCAGCACATAAACTGGACTCAGGTTCTCAGAATGTTTCAGCCATTTTATGATTTAAGAAAAGGAACAGATATGTGTGCGTGAATGTGTACACATGCCTAGTTGCACAGTGTGTGTGTGTGTGCACTGCTTGACATATTCGGTGTGTTAATGTTTAGTTTATTCAATAGAATAGCAGCAGTAGTTATTACAAAGGCTTTGCCTTGTGAGGTGTTGTGGAGTATTAGGTTTGAATTTTAAATTTCAATGATATCAGACTAATCAATTGATTTGGGGATTAATTATTAGTTGCGATTGGTTGTGATTAGCTATAATTAAATATTATTCATGGTGATTTTAGCATGTAGTAAAGCGCTATGACATTTTTGATATGTGGACCTTAGATAATTTTCTATAAGGTGGGCTCCGGGGACTCAAATTGCAAAGTGCATAATGGGTTACCAGATTAAGATTACAATACTTATCCTATTGTACTCTACATGTGACACAGTCTCACACACACTCTTCCTGACTGTTCCATTTTTCTCCTTATCCTAGTTTATGGATGTACAGCCTTGGTGTCTGGCTAATCAAAGAAATCGAGCGGAGAACAATGTATAGCAGTTAATGCAGTCATTTATGAATAGCTACCTCATGCATGCAGGTCCATGACCAGTTGGACATTCGATGCCCAAGTGAGTTTCCGCTTTTCTGAGTGGTTACCGCATCAAATATATTGATTCAAAATGCAGGCATTCAGACTAATAACATGCGAGGAAATACCTTGGTGGGAAGGCACTTGAGTTCATTGGTGTGCCCTTCCTCCTCAAATTATATGTATATTTTGTCTTTTGATCCTCTGACTAAAGTACCTTAGACTACTAATTTGATTCAAGTATCACAACACAGTTGCCTGAGGCTATTGGATGCTAGGGGGAATATTTCATAATGTCACTCAGAAGCCAGCTAAGCATCAGGAGTTTTGATTAAATTTGAAATTTGATTAAGCTAGGGGTACTGTAAAAATCAAAAAGGCACAAAGAGTTTGATGGAATTCTACAGAGCTGTCCCCTCTTTCTGTGACTCATGCATAAGTTTAAACTGGGATCTGTCTGAGCCAGACGGCTGACAGCCCATAATCAGTCTCTGAACCAGACCATGTCTGTTTTCCATAACACTTGCTTTCCCCCAGTGCCGCACCAATGGGACATGATCATTTGCATTCTCCACCTACGTCCACCTACACTGACCTACAATTCCAGCCGCACACAAACAGCGCCAGGTGTTATGCTTAGGAGAGACTCACGTAACAGTCGTTAATTGTTGGTTGGGGAAGGAGTGCTTTTAGCCTAATCTGAACCTCGGCAGGGGTTGGTAGTGGTGGCGAGTGTGATGAGTGGGAGGCTCAGGTGCCCCCCCCCCGAGATAGCTCCATTTTTAACTCTGCAACACAGTGCCCTGCAGCTCCGGTTAGCCGTGGGCTTGTCAGGACCCTCTGAGCGCCTGAAAACCCTCTTATCCAGTAACACTTCAGAGGGACACATCCAAACATGAAAGAATTACTTAACACTTACATCACTTTATTTACTTCACCCTGTGCTATTTAGTCAGATTATTTATTAATTTTGCTCCATTTGCTTGCTGAGATTATACAGATTCCATACTTTCCTCCTGGAACATGAACCTGACACATTCTGGTCCCTCCCATTGTTTCTCTGTCACCCGCTGCCTGTTACCACTTATGCAGTTTAATGCCAGGACAAGGCACAATGTACTGTGCACAGAGGTGGCAGCTATGTGAATGGCACAAGGGAGTCAGAATCGGTGTCCCAGGTTCGAGAGACCTAGTTGTCCTGTCATTACTGTGCTATCCCAGTTCTTCTCTCTGAGATTCTCAAGAAACCACTTACAGTGCTGATTGTATATATACTGCTCCATTTCCACAGCTTATCTAGGGGACCTGATGCTACTTCCTGTTTATTTCCTGTCACAGCTGGATTTCTAATCATGGTGTACAATGGGGCAGCCATCGTCAACAGGAAACCGGCTCTTGCTTTAACACAGGACAATAGCGGTGTCTCTGTGGGATGTCGTGGCAAACTCAGGAAGACCATGAACTGGAGGGCACATTCCTCTTCCAAAAGATTAATCAGTCACAGTATGTCTCTTCATCTAGCCTGCAAGTGAGCTTTCCAGATCACCGTGACCCTGCATTAAATAAATGTTATAGCAGATGGATGGATGGATGGATGGATGGATGGATGGATTTTTTTCCCTGAATCAAATATAGTACATTCTTATAACAGCAGTATGTCCTTTCTTAGAGTGAAACCATCCATTGGCTGCCTTATTCACCCTAGTTCCTAACCACTTTAACTTCAAGATTGAATGGCTTTCAAATTGACAAAAGATCAACTGGATGCATACACTGTTAGAAAGTATGATTTTGTTTGCTGCATAAATTATTTTATATGAAGTTGCTGTGAAAGGGAGACAATGGACAAATACTGTCTGATAAGCAAAAAATACAACAGCTGAAAAAAATACTGCAAGTCTTTTCTCTGGCAGGCAGGGAGGGCTGTGCTCTGCCTGATTGAGTCATTTCTTTTGTTTCTCTGAGAAAAAAAAAAAACTCTGGCTTCTTTTCAACTAGCTGACAATGGAAGACCTGCCGCATGGCACCGTGAGCACAATGGGTGCCGAGTCACATGTCACCTCACGGTGAAGGCCCGTCAACCTGGCAGCTTTATGTATAGGAAGAAAATTTGATCTGGGAATTAGCATGGGGACAGAGATGTCATTGGCTGGAAAACACGATGCTTCTCAGCCATACAGGATTTAGCACAAGGCTAAGGGTATAGTTGCTAAGTGAAAAGAGATTAAGTTTGCTTTGTTATTTATATAATTTGTGTATTTACCTTTACAAGTACAGGTACTTTCCCATAAAGCATGTGGACATGTTAATAGAGAGCGCTATGAATATTTTATATAGGAGAAATGCCTGGTTAATAGTTGTGGATTTCTGCTGCTACATGAACTTGCTGCTGGTTGTAATTAAATTCAATGAAAATACCCACACTATTCTTGGAAAATGGGAAGAATTAAGATGAGAATTTCCAGGAGCATCGGACACGTTTAATTGATTTATCTCCTGGTAAGGCCTACCTGCGTAGTATGTAGCTAAGTGGTCCATTCAAAGAACATGTGAGCCACAATCTCTCCAATAAGCCTTAAAGGTACTTTTCAAAAAGAGTCATGCAGAGTTCTTTAAGTACAATAATAAAGTCATGCCACAGAGATCAGCCAACTCTTTTGTTTGCCTTTATTTAAAATGTCACCATAACCCTCATTATAATGAGAAATCCCCAGGGGAGTCTTTCTGCTCCAGGGTCAGAGCTGGTCAAGGAAAATCCACATGAGCTTTCCACTGCTGGAGTTTTAACTTCCACCTTCACAGTACTGTTGTACTTCAAGTGCAAAAATTCTGTATTCTGATGGGACAAACTTTTGACACCAGGCTCCTCTTTCTGACCCTCAGGTTAAATCCCATTTGTCGGCGCTCTCGATGCAGCTTGTCTGCAGAGTGACAAGCATTGCACATATGGCAGGATATTTACTGAAGCACCTCAGAGCTACAGGAGCGAAGTCCCTTCTGATACTTCAACCTGCAATTATATCAGCCACCTGCTGTCTGTAACTGATGTTATTCACGTAATTCAGGGAAAAAATAAACATGTTCTCCACAGGAGTTGTGATGGATGATGGCAAAGCCAGCGTCATTATGGGGATCTTACCATGTGTAGCTTCTTCATCAAATTCAGGCCATCCATGCAGGCTTCACCCTGCCTGTTATAACCCCAGGGAAACCAGGCTACACAAAGGAAAGTTTCTCCTGTCTCCACATCCATCTCTGTTTACATAAATTTGAGCCTGCCAGTGATCATCTCCTCACTGCAGTCTGCTGAGGACCATAGGATTCTCCTTCCTTGTACTGTGAAGATAAGATCCTGTTGAAGGTGACATTAAGGGCTTGAGGGAGGCCTAGCTACATCTGGAGAAAAATGCACTTCAAAAACTGATCCGATCCAAAGTTAGGATTAGATTAGCCCTCGATTACACACAGGAATGTTTTTGAAAACTAATGTGGTGGGCAAGGAGGGGCACAAGGCGAGGATGTAGGTGCATAATCCCTTGGGGCAAGAGGCATTTGGGGAAAACACAAGAAACCTGGCTATGTGGCCAGGTAGAAGTAATTTAGCCAGTAGCCATGGGACCTGTGGTGCAGTTGGGAGGCGGCAATTCCCTCAGGATGGTCGTCCTCCAGAATGTAGCTTCTGATGGCCAAAAGAAGCATAAATAGCTAGCTTATATGTCCTCTTCCTCATTTTCTGACCGGCGTATGTTTTAAGTTGCACTGGGGAGCGCAATCCCATCCCCTGGTTAGGGAAATCATCAAGCACCAGCTGCGTCATGTTGGTGTTCTTCACTGGTGGTTTCCAAGCCGACTGGGAGGAACTTCTTGCTGTCCTGTTCAATGGTGCTGAGCCCAACCTGCTGGTGCATGATGGACCCTGGTGGGCTGTAGCATCACACTAATCAGAGAGAAGGTAAAATCCCCTTTGTGTTAGTCAGATCTACAAACCTAAATTCATAACAACAGGTTTTCAGTATGCCTATAGATGAACATATGGCTTGATGTCATGAAGCAGCCTGTATATCAGGAACTGAAAATGACTGGCCAAATCGTTTCTGTTCTTAAGTCTCTGCCATGGACAGTCATACCGATGGAAGGCCGGCATCACAATGGGTTTTTTAGCCTGATCCCCATTCTCAGTGGGTCTCACCCTGCAGCTGCTATTCATGGAATTTCAGAAGGCAGACCTGTCTTCAGATACCTTTCGCTCACCACTTCCAATCTTTGCTTCATGTACTGAGATCTAGGGGTCAGATATATTTCTGCAAAGGAAACTCTGCCAATTCAGATTTTGCCTTATAAGGTTTGGCATCTTGTAGTTACAAAAATCTACACACACATACGCACATACACACATGCGCGCACACACACGCATTTGTGTATTTATAACTTTGTGAGAACCTTCCATTTATTTCTATGGGCCAAACCCTAATCCTAACTATGACAATCCGAACCCTTACCCAGCATTAACCTTAACCATAAGTAATCCAACAAAATACAAGAATCTTTTGGTTTTTTGATTCATATTCATTGCATTCATAGATTTTTATAAAATCAAGTTTTTTCCTGTGGGGACATGACAAAAACAGGTTTTCATTCCTCTAGGGGACATTTTGCCCCCACAATGTAATAATTACCTGTACACACACACTCACACACACACACAAACACATATACACACACACATTCTAACATCTGTAGGTTGCTGGGTCTCTGTGGAACATTATGGAATTCTATGATGGGACTCCACAGTCATTCACTTCTCCAAGGAAGAATAAATTCACCTTAGGCAGGGCTGGTTCTAGAACATGCCTGGAGCCCACCTGTTAGATAAAAGACATCACGGCCACAATGCGACATGCTGCAGGAAGAATCATGATTATTGCACCAGATGTTTGACTGCTGGCCAGCCGCAGGCCACTTGCTGCTGTAGCAAACAACATGGGACCATCTCCTTCTTACATGGCAAAGTAAATGCTTTTGTGATAATGCAGGTATGGCACCTGGGAACTTGGACTTGAGCCTTGGACCACGGTGCTATATAAAGAATCCTACCTAGCCTGAGCTCCTTGCTAGGGAAACCTCCTTATCTGCTAAGCCTGCAGTGATGCTGTTTCAATTCTGAAATTCTTGGTATTCCATGGTAATTTCAGCTAAGCAATGCACGCTTGTTTCCCTTCAAGCTTCCATAACTTGTGCTTTGGAAATGCTCACAGCTGATGTACATGTGCATAGAGAACAGCAATACTTGAAGACATTTGCTTGTTTTATGGCTTTTCATTAAAATGGGCAATGAAAAATGAACAATTAGTGGTATTTTCATTGTAAGAACTGACATTTTTTAGATTTCGTAATTGCTAGGTGTACATAATGTAAAAATATAAGATTTAGGACATAATGCCCCCACAATGTAATAATTACCTGTACACACACACACACACACACACACACACACATATAGATACAGCTGGCACATGGCTGGGTATATACTCTTTGTAGGACATTTCACTAACATAAAGACTGGCACCTAAGTAGTTAAACTGACAAGCTAACAAGGTTAGCTAGAGTACCTGGAAGTAACAACAACGAACAGCCATTGTTCTGGGTCTCCTTCTCTTCTGCCCTTTCTAATTCCGGGCTGAACGTATACTGTTAACCATACATAAATGGACAAAACAGCTGGAACCCTGTTCCAAGCCAGAGACATTTACTGAAGTGGCGTGGGAGGGGAGGAGGCGGAGCTTACTGAAGTACATTAGAATTGATTCTGCATGCTTGCTCAAAAAAACAAGTGAATAAACAACCCCTTTGTCTTCCCCTTTATTGCATCATAAATGCCCAATAGCTACCCTTTATGTGCCTAGGACTGTATAGTGCTCCAGTTCAAGCAGGCTTGAATTGCCTACTTTTACCTAAAAACAACATTAATAGCTCGGTAGCTGATGACAATATGACCAATAATTATTATTAATCTGACACCACATCTTGTAACATTTCAATAAACAGTTTTATCAAAACTCTGGTAATCATTTTCAGTAGTCTGTAGTTTGTGTTGCTGAGTCCAATTCCCTGGCTTATTCCAAGTATTTTTTATAGAGGTGAGCGCATTAAGTGAGCCTACAGAGGATATGAAGGTTTACTGTGGACTCAGCCCTCCACTAAACTGTCTTTGTATTTTCCTGTTTTTTCACGCCTTGGGTATAAACATACAAAAGGATTGTCATGATGAAATTTTCTTGGAGTTGGGAGGAAAAAGTGTTGTTTGTTTTGGCAAGCATCATCCAAAATGTATTCAGTAATTTTATTTATAATGGTCAAAAGTTATGAAGCACTGACATCCCATCCAGATTGTGCCCCAGCTTTGTGCATAATAATCATTGAACCAAATTTTATCCCATTGTGGATAGAAATGATATTGAATTAAGTAAATAGCCACCAGTACTGTACTTTTTAATGCTGATTAGACCTGGATGCATTATGAGATTTCCATGCTAAAATATACACTAATAGTAAGTGTATTAAATAACTTGCTGAAGTATCAAATTATATAATAAATATGATAGTCGTTAAGTTGTGATGATAAATAATACATTTTCCTCCCCATAAACTGAATAGCTTAAAGGAAATGTAATTCTACTGTCACGTTACGGGACAAACGGAGACAGGAGGACCCAAATGCGGAGCACGCTCTTTATTAAAGGCAAAAAGCCGAATCGAAGTCCTGTGCGGTCGAGCCAGAAGCGAGGTCAGGGGCCAGCAGCGAGGGTTGAAGAGCCGAAGAGTCAATTCTGAGAAAGGAAAGGCAGGCAGGTAAGTATCTGAGGAACATGGGACAGAGCAGGAGACAGGAACAGGTCAGGATAGCAGAAGGAACCACGGAACCTGGACCAACGTGGCCAGTCGGGGAATCCGTAGTGCTCGGTATCTCTGTACAACTGGATGACACCCCACAACGTCTTCTCAGCCTGCTTGCGCTTATATGTGGTGATGCTATGAGCTGCAGCTGGAGGTGAGCATTCTCACTTGGATGGGCAAGATTAGAACCTGACACCTACCTAGGGACAGGATAGACCACAAGATGTCATTGGTGATCAAAAGGGCAAAAGAGGTTTTGTTTAAAGGTATGAGAAAGAACCCCTGTTTTGTTAAATTCTAATATTAAAGACTTAAATCTCTAGTTATTGGATGCAGCACATTAATGACCGTACAAGTCATCACAACCTGGTCCTCGGAAGGTATAACAATTAGGGTGATGTCCCAGAAAGCATGCTACACGTTTATATCGGACTTTTATAAATGGATGTGCAAGAAGACATTCCAAGCCTATTCTCATTTTTAAACCACATTTTAACTGTTTTTTTTTTTCTTTTTTCTTTTTAAATTAAAGGTGACAAAGTGTGCCAAAGGTCAGAAGATCCTTAGTGTCGTGCACACAGAATACTGTACGATTTAAAATTACTATATAGAAATGTAAAAGTAGATTTAAATGTAAAACATTTAAAAATATAGTGCACATTATGCCAATATACACCCTAATGCAGTATAAACAGATTAAACAGAAATTAAAAACAAGTCCGATGAAATCATGAGAATCCATGAAGTACACACATGAAGGCCATTACTTTACAAAGTCATTCTTTCTAGTTCTGGGAAATAAACCTGAGAAGTCCAGTGGTCAGCATGAACACTATATTTGCTTCCAGACCGATAAAGTGCCTTTAGCAAGCAAACATATTTAGTATTGTACCTTGTAATATGATAACTACTCTGTTGTAGCTCACTATTTATGAAACTGATTGGTTGATGATTAACTTGACTTCATATGCGATGGACTGACACACATATATATATTCATATGGATATACTTTACACAGACGTACCTTGTAAATATATATAACTAGGATAGCTGCAATTGTCACGATCAGGTAAGCTCAATGCACATTCCCTTTTTTCCCTGATGTTCTTCTGGCATTCCTACATGTTTGAGGGTTTGATCACATGACTTGATCTAACACTATGTGCATCATCTCTGAATCAGGAAGTACACGGAGAACCGAGAAGTCAGGCTTTGGAAACCGGAGCCGTGTTGTGGTGTTTTAC
Organism: Gymnarchus niloticus; assembly: GCA_009936485.2. Taxonomy (NCBI): domain Eukaryota; kingdom Metazoa; phylum Chordata; class Actinopteri; order Osteoglossiformes; family Gymnarchidae; genus Gymnarchus; species Gymnarchus niloticus. The sequence goes on along the minus strand of JAACJT020021163.1, from coordinate 26,521 downwards.
GGCTCCTCTCAGCATGACTCAGCAACTCCACCTTACTGGCCTTTCACGGTTGTCTGGCAGATGTCACGTTTCACTCTCACTACAGCTCCAAATCCTGCATCTGTAAGGAGCACCCTTAATGTGTTGCCAAAGCTTTTTAAAAGTCTCATTTTTGTGCTTTGAATCTGGAAAACAAAAATGTGCAGTTCTTACAAATTCAGGAGGGAGAGTAGGTCTTAAGAAAGGACGGATGGAGGGAATCTGATTAGCCCAGTAAGGAACATGATGTTTCTGGACCAGTCTACTATAAATATGAAACAAAACATTAATGTGGAGCAGCCAGAGTTTTATCTTCAAAGAGAACTAAGTGTATCTAACAAAACGACTTGATTGAATGACTTAACTTCTGATCCAATAGTCAGGTCCACAGGAGGTGCATGGCTATTAATGGAAGTGCTACGACCTTAGTTGACATGAATCTTTTCCCGAATGAAAAGGAAAAATTGTAATTTCCTGTTTCATATCTCATGTCTCTGGCATATGTGTGCTTTGCTCAAATCAGAAGCTCTGAGCCAGAAATCAGGTAACCCTGGTTACTTAATCATCAAAGAGGAAAATAAGTGCTTTGCCTATGAATTACATTTTGCAATTTTCAATTGGATTATTTTTTTTTTTTTTTAATTTACAAATACAAGGCTTACTGAAATGTTTGCTGGTAGACAACCTTTTAACTGAAAGCTTTTTTCTGATTGGCTAAAATGTCCCGCTGAATTTCCATTCATACTTGTTCCTCCCAAATTTGCACAGTGTCCTCCATGTACTTCAGTTTCTGTCCACAATCCAAGTTAGACTAAATTCCCCTTAGTGTGCATCTTGCCATGAACAGGTGTCCTGTGTTTCCTTGGATAGCTAACACTGTACAAAGCAATACATTCCTCTGACATTTTGTCAAAAATTTAACAACTTGATTAATTGTACGGTTAAAGTGCTATGGATGTTTATTAATTTAAATAATCAATACTGCTTTTTCAGTTTACAGTGGAAAGCTACTCGGTATTAAAGGATACCTAGACAGTTTTCATCGTTTCCATTGTTCAACAATTTAGTTGAACCCAAAGCATGTCTTCAACTAATGCATTTGGTGAGATGGGATTTTAATCAAGCAATTCATTTATTCAGCAGCTCAACTGAAGCTAATTAATAAAGCAGTTAGCTGGACTGAAAATCAGCATACAGTCTTCATGGTGGGGGCCTGGATTATAAAAAAAAATACTAAAAACACACATCAAGATGAACTGGAGCTACTTGTTCAATAACAGGAAACCTAATAATGAAAGACGACCTTGTTTTTGTTCAGTATTATTTATCAACAACACCGTACTCTTTGAATTATTTTGCATATCTTACATTGAGAAGGATAGGTGGTCACCTAAGGCAGATATCAGGTGACCGACACTGTTCATGTTGGTCCATTCAGTCTGTACCTTGTTCGTATATATACTTTTACTGATTTTGACTGAATGAAATCTTTGGTTGCAATCTGTAGCACTTCACACAGTGCCTTGGAGCATATTTTTCACATCCCATATTGCTCTCCATTACGACACACTCAAAGATGAGAGCAAAGCTCAGGGTCAGAGTAAAGAGTCAGCCATTTATCCAGCACCCCTGGAGCAGTTTTGGGGTTAAGGGCCTTGCCCAAGAGCTCAATGGTGATATGGAAACTGTTTGCTAGTCATGGGACTTAAACTGGCAAGTGAAAACCTAATCCACAGAGTCACATACACAAGATGATTTAGCCAGTCCTCAGTATCCATCCTGACTCAAGAGACTATGTATTATTGCCTGATGCAGATGCACAAATAATTTTTTTTAGTTATGTTGAACCCATTGCCTTGTGTCGTATCTTGGCTGGGATGGACTCCAGACTCCCACAACCCTGACTGGGAGACATGCTTAGAAAGTGGATGGATGTTGAGCCCATGTCAACTGGGTCACATTAACCCTTCAAAGAGTACCGTCCTTCTAAAAAAAGAACTGTTCTATGGCCCGTCTCCCTGATGCAGGGGTCTGTTTGCCATCCTAACCAGATCCATTCTTACCCTGAGAAGTTTTCACATGCACATTTTTTAAAAGCATCATATAACTCTTCCATAAGAGCAGGAAGAATTTACTAATCTTTTGATGTTTGTCCAACAGGCCGAAGCTCAGGGAAGACCCTAGCCCTGAACCTTAAAGAAACTTTTTCTCATTATTGCCAGAAAAACATGAAATACAACATCATGCATGATCATATAAATGACCTGGCATTTCATTAAGTGTTGGTGAAGGCTAGTGTGTGTGCAGAATTTTATTAAAACATTTTAACTAGCTATTTATTAAAGCCCTGAGGTTAGCCAAGGGTACACTTAATGTAACTCATCAACTTGGCTGACATAAATCATAGTATTCTACATTTCAAACAATCAGCTCCCCTATTTTATACTTTGTCACCCAAAAAGGTCACTGTTGAAATATGCTGACACATTAGGAGGCCTTTGATTTATACCAGGCTGAGGAATCACTTACTTCTTGTGGTTCACAAAGTAAAGAAATCAAATACATCGCCAATAGTTCATTACTTCTCTAAATATGTAATTATTTTTTTATGTATTCACAACTGAGTATATTCTCATAACATTTTTGGGAGGTTCCTCCCAAAAGTAGTCTCATCATAACTGTTCCAGAAAGTGCAACTGCTACCACACACTTTGGTGCCAAATTAAAAATGTTCTCGGCAAAATAAAAAAGATAATGCAAATTAGAGCAAGAATTATTTTTGTTTTTTTTTTTATCAGCGAGAAACACACTGCAAAAAAATTCAAATATGATAAAAATGCCCCAGAGAGGAATGACAGTGGGAGAAAATATAGGCCTGCTACCTTTTGAGAATCTGTGTATAGGGCATCTCCACTATGGTTTACTAAAAGCACTCACAAATTCCCTGCGCAGCTGGAAAGAGACAACAGAGCTCAGGAGCGGTCAGGACAGGATATGCTATTGGGAGAAAGATTTAGTAGTCTCATTGTTTCCTATACACATTTTTTGTATAAAATTTGGGCCTTGTCTGCACCAAGTTTCATTGGTGTCATATAGGCAATTTCCTTGCTTTAAGCTATTTATGTTTAATTTTTTTGAAAGGCGGATTTTAATAACTTTGTAGAAGTGAAATGGAAATTTATCCAGAGGGAAGAATATTCAATTGTCCAATTAGAAGCATTTCAGGTTTAAAGTTATTAATGTTTCATAGCACTATAGCTAGTCATGTGATGTGCTTTGCAAATTAAAGATGTTATGCTTTTTAGTTGAGTTAATGAGCACACCAACTACCTACATGTCTTCTCTCACTACATCCATAAACCTCCTCTTTGGTCTTCCTCTTTTCCTCTTGCCTGGCAGCTCCATCCTCAGCATCCTTCTCCCAATATACCCAGCATCTTTCCTCTGCACATGTCGAAACATCACAATCTCGCTTCTCTGGCTTTATCTCCAAACCGTCCAACCTGAGCTGATCCTCTAATATACCCATTCCTAATTCTGTCCACCCTCGTCACACCCAATACACATCTTAACATCTTTAACTCTGCCACCTCCAGCTCTGCCTCCTGTCTTTTCGTCAGTGTTTAACAACACAAATTATGTGACTGTAATTTGTTCAGTGTCACACCCTTAAAGTCCATACTTTCTTTCCTAACACTGCAGCATCTTCAATGTCTGTAGTAATACCACCTTGTCCTTGATATCTATATTAGTCCTGTAGCAGAATACTCAACATCTGTTGTTACAGCTGCGGCATCCTCAGTGTCCACGTTAGCGCATCAGTTTATACTCGGCGCCTCTCTAAGGCAGTTCTCCGGCACCTGGGCACCGCTGGTCATGGCAGATCACGCAGAGCAAGATGCGGCACTTCTCCAGACTGGCAGAAAGTTCACCGTGACTTGCAGTTACTGAGAAGCACTTTAAAATAGAAGTGCTGCGTCTAACAGCAGGGAGAATTCTAACTGCATGTTATTCAATCCATTATATAATAATTCAATTACTTTCCTATGCTTATTTATAAATATTGTGTCTTCATTACTAACCTCATGTGCTAAATAGTCCTTGACTTCATTCTCATGAGAAGCAGGTAGTTGCTGGCTTTGACATTCCTTTGCATGCCTTCTTCTCTCCTCAGAACATGGTGTCTGTGGTCGGTCTACTTTCTTTGAAAGCAACCCATCAAAGCATAGTTTTTACAAGTAGTGTTCATTCCGCAAGATCTTTAAAAAGCATATAGTTGCAGTTGTATTTGTGCAGCCTAACCAAACTATATTCATACAGACCATCCTATTGGATGTCAAAAGCACAGCACAATGAAGCTGCATGTCCCCAGTATCAAAACGTAAATTCCTAAAGCTGCCTCAGAATAGCATTCAGGTACTAATACTGTGAAATTAAAATGATTTCACTTAGTTACAGGAATATGAGTGACTCATAAATTATAGTACACGCTTGATGTATGAAAAATTTGTGTTTTCACCACACTACAACATGATTTAAATAACCCGGGATGACTGTATCTCTCACTGAATATATCTGTATTTGTAAAGAGCTAACAGCTGTCTTGGTTCTTGCACAAAGTTAGCCTTTAAAAAAGTCGGACTATCATCCTAGCGCTTTTGAACTCTCGCCTCAGTCACCTCTCCGGATGATTACATATTCCTTTGAAAGTCAGAATTTGTAAATTCATTTTCAAGACTCACGTTCGTAATTCTCAGCTATCTGTATCATTAACCTATTCTAACAAATAAAGTCAATACACAGAATGTCATGCAATACACATCCACACACAGGATAAGCACATTTCTCTGTTATACAACACAATCAACGCCCATCTTTAAACCTGAGGTGTCCACTAAGCAGATTTGAGCAGAGACTTGCTGTGGTGAATGACCACCCCTAATTTCAAAATGCATTAACCGCCACCTTGCTGTTTTCCAGGATTTCATCGTTCACCTAATACTCTGGGGCTTCACATCATCATGACAGGCTCATTGCCCCAAAAAAAATGGGCCGGTTGCCTAGGAAACAACATGCCAAAAGATAACCCCACCCCCCGCCAATCTCTCACTATAGTGCAAATATTCCTGTACTGCTTCATCAGCTCCTGGCTACTGGACCTGCTGGGGATTGGATCCCACAGTGCTAATCTCCCCACTCCTGCGTAATTATTTTGTACAAGCGAAGAAAACAGGCTTAATAGTAAATGACCTGAAAGGGAAGTGTGGACTCCAGTCAACACACCATACTTCACATGACATGTTGGCTCTAATTTCTTGTGGCTTTACAGGCACTTTATAGCAATTTGCCATAATGCTCATGAAAAGAGTGACAACCTAGGCTTCACACATGCTCCTTCAGTCACATGACAATATCTCTGGCCCCCGTTCCTCAAATGTAGCCTACAACCCATTCTTTCAACAGGAAAAGCCACATGAAAGTGCTGAGGTGAAATATTTGAGATGTGAGCTCCCTAAATCTCCTGTGATCAAAAATGATACTCGCTTTGAAGTTCAGCTAACTCCAGCCGTGTCTGTTAAGTGTTAAAGCCACGATCTGCAAGTCAAACAGCATGTGAACGTCCCAGACCATGCATGAGCAGTCACCATCAGCAAGAAACAACATACCAAAGGGTACGCTACAGAGCCAATACAAGCAGGTACCTTCACCTGCAGAATCGCAGTCCTGATGCAACATTTGGAATGTGTGCTAGCAGGTATGAGCCAGAGGGCAGTAGGCGGAGTGGGTGGATGTAATGGTGTTTGTCATATGATGCGCATTAGCAGATTGTTAATCCTCTTTAGCACAGGGACACCCACCTTGCTCACCCAGCAGCATTTAAGTCACACCCCATAATAGAAAAAATTACTTCAATGCTTCACAGCCACTCTCCTCTCTCTAGGGAGATGCTTCACTGCATTTGAGAGACCAGATGACTAACGCAGTAGAAGTGACAAAAACGCCGGAGAACTGAGCCTGGATGACTTCTATGGTCTGCATGTAGAAGCAGCCTGTGTTAAGCTGTAAAAATATCAGATAAAACATAACCATAACATAAAAATAGCAGTTTCCTGATTCCAGAACCCAGCAGTAAGGATTAAGTAAAAATAAGCTTTAACAATATTGCCAACCTTGATATCACTAAGAGACATAACTTTAGATATACTCTTTTAGCAGCTTTAGTAGGATTTAACTGGTGTTTTTAACAATTTACTCTCGATGTCGGCTCCAAATTTGGCAGCTTCAGTAACCTATTTTTTTCCACTTTTTGTAGAAATATAACCATGGTCAAAACAGGCCGAGTCAGGAAAGAAATGTACAGCATCATTCAAATAAATGGATGCCATTTGTAGCGGCTAATAAATCACTCAGCCATCTTCAGTTCAGTGCAAAACTGTCACCGCATGGATGAAGGAAGAAGCTCTACCAAACCTGGGAGGCTGAGCACTCTGTGGTGGGGAACCATGCTGCATTGCTGCTAAAGATGGATGGACTTGGCATTACCAGTTCCCCATAGCGCTGTGCAAGGATCAAAACCTGGCATTCAGGATTTTTTTTTGTGTGTTCTTTCCACCTTGAATGTATGTCACTACCTCCTGTTGAGTCTTCTCAAAGAGTCAAGAACAGGGAGTTGCCAGTGTCAAGTGCTATGTATTTATTGGCCAATTATAACAAAGCACCCACCATCAATGATGGGCAGAGGCTGCTGCATGTCAGACATTTCTTTCCCGTATTGAACTGTGTGGCTCAACAGACTGAACAATGCAAGTCAGTCAGCAGTGGCTGTAGGCTATAATTGAAGTGACACAAGCTCTTTTGTGAGGCACGACTGTATTTTTTTCCACGTCTGGCTCCATCAATTTCTGAGGGCACTCTCAGGGAATGAAAGAGGCCGAGGGTCATGCAGATTCCCTGCAAATCACAGATATTAGGTGTACTCACGTTCCCTACAATGTAGCAGCCTTTAACCTGACTCCCTACCCCAGGAAGCAGGTAGCCACCATTTGTAGTGCATCTCATTCTTCTGAAACCTTCAGCGAAGGCCAGTGCCTCCCAGTGTCTTCCCCAATCTATCAGAGAACCAGTAGATCTCCTGAGTAATTTAGTATTGCGGCAGAATTGATCCATTAATAGAAACAATGGATTTCTTTCTCCTATTAATAAGTCTGAATAAACTTTGAAGAAGCCTTGGTCAAGACAGGATGCTTCTTAGACAGAAACTTTAAGGGGTTGCAGTGAAATCTTGCTCACAATATAGGTTAAAATGCTCCCGGCCCTGCTCATGTCCTTATGTATGACACCAATAAGCAAAATTACAGAGTTGAACCAAAAATGTACTTGCAATGCATTAATAGTACAAAGTGTCACTTGCAGGTCTTACACTTTACTGTCTGTGTTTATCATTATGCATATACATATTCACATTTGTCAAATCATTGGACTATCCTCTTTGCTAGTTATTGTGTGAATAAAATAAATCATATTAGCTTTAAGCTTTTATTTATTATGTTGATCTTCATTACGTATACAAAAGTGATGTTGAGCTCAGCATGTTAATACTATAGACTGCATTCAATCTATGGTACACAGCATGACTATGGTACACAGCTATGGTACACAGTATGCACCTGGCTGTCACTGAAGACTGCCATATTGTTTAAATTAATTTTCTGGCTAGCCAACGCTAGCAGCCAGAACATGTGTACTTCCTAATTCATGCTGCTCCCAATCAAGAATCAAAGGGTGGAACCATGTCATTGTTTTTTTAAGAGTGATTGACGGCCACAAGGCACTCAACCAGAGTGCTTATTTCCTGCTCTTTCAGTTTCAGTGACCCTGAAACCCTTCAGTGGCCTCCTGTATTAGGCTATTTTAATATTCTTTAATGCTGCATGAAATTGTATACAAGCCTTACTGAGGTTGCATAATGGTTCATGCACTAACAGGCTCAACACAAACTTGGTAAACACAACAAACCTATCCATGCCACACAAGCACCTTGTTTCAGAATAAGCAGAACATAGGTTATGTATATCCACTTCATATACACAACAGGCAGACAAAAGAAGGGAAATTCTTGAATGATTGCAGGCCTATTAAAAAGCCCAGTGCTGCATCTGCTTCACTGCTTGTCTGTGATGACCCCTGTAGCTATTAGTGCATTTTGTGCCAAGTATTAAGAACAAAATCTTATCCACAGTGGAGTAATTGTACTGTCTAGTGAGAAAATGGATGAGATGAAGCTTTCCGGAATTTGTAATATATCAAATACCTCAAAGGAGCGGATGTCCTATGCTATATACCACAGGGAAAGCCATGCCATACAATGTATCCCTTAAGAGAAATGACATTATATATAATTTGTATCAATGTAAAGGATGCCAAATAGCCTACGCCTTAAGGAAAATGGTGCCATATTCCATATATCGCAAAGATAACCAAAGCTGTCATTATGTTGCCTACTTCCAAATAAAGAAAACGTAAACAAAAAAGTCGCACTCTTAAAGCCTATGCAATGTATGTTTTGCAGACAAGTAGCTGCCCAACAGGCTGAATATTTACATGTGTGATGAGCTGATATGACTTTGTTCTGCTTGCATGCCTTCCAAGATTTAACATAGCGTGACGTCCATTTGGACAGGCCAGAAGAATGGACTTCATGCTCTTTATCCTACAATAAAGCTGGGGACAGAAAAATAGCTTCAGCATTTTTTTAATATATCACTGCCTTGCTACATTGCAATTCCGCTCCATCTCAAGCATTGGCCTGCAGGTTCACCATTAGCTACCTGGCAGCAAATGAGCTCTCCAGCACACACAGTGGCTTGGTAACCTGATGCTTGGGTAACGATTTCCCTGTAGTCTGCAGGCTGCACTTTCAGGAGGCCATGGCTACAACTGCCACTGAATCAGAAGAAAGAAACAAGAGAATTCCTTGTTGAAGGTTTGCATCAAATAAATCAAGATGAACAAAATGACAGCACCTCATCTGCACAATAGGTGATTGGCAAGCTAGTTGTACCTTGCAAGAAGTACACCACATTCAAGCTATTATATACACATAGAAATAGAGACATAAATACCAGTCTTTCAATGCGTTGAAGAATTGAACGTGATCAAGCTAACCCACCACCTCCCCTAAAACCATCACTGAACAAGCCTATCAGTTACCTCTGTAATTAAAAGAAAAGACACAAGCTAATCTTGCGGTCCTGGGCTTACAGAGCCAGACATTTTGAGTCTCACGTTCCTTGGTTTGATCTCTAGGAGTAAGAAAGACGACTCCCTCACAGACCGCATCGATGCCCTGCACACCTCGGCAAGGTTCTGACACCTGATAGTGCTGAAATCCTGGACGAAGAAAAGTACTTCAGCTACAGGAACAGCAGAAATAAAACTCTCATCTTGCACCCAAATGCTTTTCAAATCCAATTCTGAAATCGCCATTTCGGGAACCAACATTCAGAACTGCTTTTAGTCACCAGTTAATTGCATCCGACAGACAAAGCAGCCTTTCTTCTCAATGTAATTCATTTCACTTCTCTTTATCAAAGCGTTACGCCACTTCTCGGAATCTTTACATATCTAATCAACCTCAAAATCTCTCTAATCTTCAGCCACAGTTTCAATCCATTTTAAGCCTTTTGCCAGTGCTTTTTCAATGAGAACTTCTAAAGCTGCATTTCTACTATAATGATAAAATATGAAGGAGGCACTGAAGGTTAGTTTTTTCCCATCAAGTCTCACTCATCAGGCTAATGAATTGAGCTGTGGCCCTGCTGGAGTCATAAAGCAGGTGTAGGTAGGGAAAAGCCATCTGTTGCCTTGAAGGTACATGAAGACACACATCAAAGCCTGCCACAGGGGCAGGAAGGAACTTTCCGGTCCACAACAGAGGTCCTTGCTTCTTTTCTCCCACCCTCCTGGAAACTTGAAGCATGGGTGACATATTAGTATAGTGTCTGGAAAGTAGAGGCATAAACTGTAATTTGTGTAGGAGATGCGCAGATGATTAACATATTATATATTATCATACATATTATTATATTTTGTAGATTTTGTAAGAAAGATGAAATTATGTTGCTACATGCAGTTTGTGACATATTGTTTAAACATTAAGTTTATTAAAATATGCTAATGTAAAAGGAGAACAACGTACAGGTAACCAAATGGTGTATCACAACCTGTAGGCTGGAGTTACATAAAGAATATGTCTGCTGTAATTTGTCTGCTGTTCTCCAGCTCAGCAACAAAATTTACAACATTGTCAAGGGGAATATAGAACAGGCAGACCCATGAGGACATCTAACTAATATCCTGGGACAGAAAATGGCCCAGTCACCCCTCTCACTGTCCTCTGAGACAGCTGAATTAAGCTCGCTTCTTGGTGTAGGACTTTAGTGAAAGATGGATGTTGCTCAGGTTTTGAGGGAAAATCCATCCATTGTGAAAAAAAATATAACACGTTTGGACAGCACTGCCTTACATGATACATCATACAGATTGTAAATGATTCCTAACAAGCAAAAATATGCTTGTAAACATGTGCTACAAGTATATTGTAATTTAGAGTGATATTAAATCGATTATGTTCATGTTTATCAGCTATATCACCCTTACTAATGAGTCAAAAGTTAGAACGATTGTTCAAAAGTAAAATGCTAGCACCTTGTTTTATGGTACAATGTTAGCATAGCTAATATTTAAAGCACATTCAATCATATCAGATTAAGATTCCTCAATAAATTGTTCAAATAAATACAACAAAACCAACAACATTTTGGTAATGGTCAGTGATTAAACATTGGCTTTATGTCATCTTTATTTTTTATCTTTATTTTAGCTTGTCTGCAGAAAGACGAGAAGAACCACAGAATGATTTCAGTGTTTTATGTGTCATGGAAAGAATGTTGGGCACCAAAATAGTAAAAAGGCTGTATTAATGATTGCTACTATAGATAAATGCTTTAAAGCCAGCTAACTTTACTGTTGGAGAAAGCATATTTCACATTACCTTCTGTTATTAGCATTCCTCACTGCTTAAAAGCTAAAAAAAAAAAGAAACAAAAACTACCACAGATCTACTGTCAGCAGGAGTTGTGAGCAACAGTTGTAAAGATGAAAGGAGAGAGCTAAGGACTAGGGAGCCAAGGCATCAGAGGCTGACATAATGAGCAGGTGTCTCCTAAAAATCCCATCTCCAGAGGTTTCCTCTATTTTCCAATGTCTTCGCTCTTCACCAAAGAATCTCATCTGTGTTCCAAAACTAGATATCATAGTCTAGATATCAGAGCTCATCAGCAGAATGAGGAGTTCACATACCCTCACAACATTTCCACAGGTTCTTTTACTGTAAGCCCAGACTGTTTCATATCCCAGCATAAAGAATGTAGATGCATAATGGTTTTTGTAAGCTTCTGGGCCTTACTTAAGTAGACAAACAACCCAAAGTTAAAGTGTAATTCAGGCTCAAGTCATTAATACTGGTCATGACCCTGGTTTTGTATATTAAGCTACTTCCATTTTGTCTATAACTTGTCCCTCAGGTAGATATACTCTGTTATATACGGCCATGTACATTGTGAAGGGTCTCAACCTGCTTTTGTTACTATTTAGATGCTAGGTCTATTGTCTCAGTCTTTTGGTCAGATGCTTATCAGAACAAAGTATGCAAGGTTCAACAAAGGATCTCTCTGCACTCCATGTTAAAACCAAAATATCTGCCCGCTGTTCTGCTAGCAAATACACTGAAGTTCTGCCATTTGCGGTTATGATGTATTTATAATCAGTCATCCTCTGGGAGAGTGCGTTTCCCTTAATTGTCCTTGACCCCTGGTCTTCTCATCAGTGCATTGCCCCTATACCTTCTTTATAGGAAGAGCAATGTCCTGTTTCACAGCTCCAACCTATGTATGCATGGGGCATCAAAGAGGAAGTGATTCGTCTTACACTCTTGACACAGCCAGTGGATCCAGAGGAAGCAACATGGTACCTTCTCTCTGAGCCCAACAGAATAACGGTTTCTTCTCAAGTGTTATGAACCAATCCCCTCAAACAGGTGGGCTTTCAGTTCTTCCAGGAAAAAAAACAAAAAAAATTGGCTTTTGCTGTGTACAGACGACCAGTTTCATCTGTCGTTAAGATTTTTAAACACAATGCTGCTTAGCTGCCCAGATCATACCTGTTTTGTGAAGCAAGGATGCACAACAGAATTATTCATCTTATGCTGGTAATATGGAAAATCTGTTAATTCATTAATAAGCACAGATGCTTGCAAAGGTTTACACTGAAGTCTCTTAGGTCATGCAGGCCAGTTACTGTTGTTGCTTGACATGTAGTGTCCAACTGGTAGGAAACTGACAAAATGAAGAAGTGGATCTACTATCAGGCTAGCAGATCAGTAACAGACTCAATGTAGGTTGTCTCATTAAAGAATGACAAACACCATAGCATTGCCGTTACCTATATCTGAGTCTGTTGATTTCATCAACTCAGGGTGCCGCTCTCAAAGAAAGCAGGTGAATAGAATTATTTTTAGGAACACCCTACCAATAGAAAGAAACTATGGAAAGCAGAATTAAAACAAGGAAATAAAAAAAAATGATGTTTTAGTATATTTTCCTGCAGGGCATAAGGACTATGTGCTGGAATGTGCTCACTCTACATGCACGAGCATTCTATCTGATAATCTGATTAGTAAAGAGTAAGAAATAAACATAATAAACCGTGAACTTCCACTTGAATTTCTTTTTCTCTTGTCTGTTTTATGGATTTCAGACTCCATTACTAGCTGCTGGTCTGGCTTTCATGGCAGCGTCTGCTAGAATCATCCGGTGTGGTTTTTTGATCTTACACTTACCAGAGGCTTCATGTGGGGATAGGTAAGGACCCTAGGCCTCAGACTAGCAGACACACTACCCACAGTGCACCTCTCAAGCTTTGCAATGATAGCGCAGTGGGAATGAGGTGTCTCACCAATTAGCCCATCAAAGTGGATGTCCCTTCCCGGGATTCATGTCGCATCAGATGGTTGGCTAGAGCAAACCCCAGAAAGATAGCTCAGTTCTTGATGTAGGGTGCTCCAAAATGTATGCACATTCCCTCTAGAACCCCAGCTCGCTAATCAGTGATGGAATCAACTTACTGACCAATAGTGATGTCAGGCTCTGTGTTGCTTTTGATATGCCAACATTTCATGCTCACTTTGAGCACAATGTCATCTTTGTTGTGACTACGAAAGAGCCAGACCTGCATCATCCCCAGCCTCATGATATTACTGCCCCTTACTTCAGTTAAACAAGAGTCAGTTGGGGAGACATTACTGGACTCAGAGGAGTAAACAGCACATAGAATGTGTACTAGAATCTTTCACCCACCCACACAAGGGAGCCGAAAATGGAAAAAAAAAGACCTTAGCGTACAGGAACACTTTGGCAGCTTGGCGGTTTCAAGCCAACTCACATGTCACCGAGACGTTCCCACACCACAGACGGGTGGGAGCAAGCAGCTGCCTTTATGCCGTCTCGCTGAGCGATTTCACACCCGTCGGTCTGCGCTGTGACAGGTTAAGATCTCAGTGCACCCTTTATATCACTGAGCGAGGAAGCAGAAACACAAGCTGCATCTCAAATGCATTTTGCTCAGTGTGGACTTCATACTGAAGCGCAGCACACAATCTCGGAAGCATCTTTCAAATATACCGTGATGTGCTAAAGTCTTAGGCAGTCTGAGAAAATGTTTAAGGCCATTTATCTGGGAAGTAACTGTATATGTGCTCAGAAGAAAACACACAATTTAACATTAGAATGTAGGCAAATAATCAGTAATACAAAAAGTATTAAATATAAAATTTAAAAATGATTTATTCTGTTCTCCAAAACATTTCTTACATATAATGGCTGGCTCGAACAACATAAGCACATAAGCACCCCAGCCATTTCATGTATTTTTTTAATATTTTCGCCACCAGCTCACTTCACTTGTGAACTGAAGTAGTTAACTCACTTTATGAGGTATTGATTAGCCAAACTAGGTGCACTCCTAGTTAAGCTCCAGAAGTACATGGGTATGTTGGATGGTAACAGCAAATTCTGAGATGACATGAACACATGTTCTGAAAGACATAAACTGACACACTTTGACCAACATAAAATCATAGTTTTAAACCAACATGAATGTGATTTAAACATAATCTTCATCATCTGCCTAAGACTTTTGCACAGTACTATATATTTACATATTTTCGCTAAATTAAGTGATATATTCTATAAACAGGTAAACATCTACAGTGGGCTAGGAGGCTATCACAGGAAGTAGAAGACACCAGGCACTGGATGACCATGGCAGGATGACAATTATATTCTGTGTGTTTAAAAAAAAATGGCCAAGTGTTTACGGCTCCAACTATGTTTCAGATTGAGACGATGCTAGTATGACAGTGTCCATAAGAGGACAGTAGACTTCCCTTTTGCTGCATGAAATGCTTTTCTGTGTGAACTAACCACACTATTGTTCATATTGAAAGCCGTAAAATGTAGTAGTTTGCAAAAACAAGTCACCGATGACAGAATCACATGATGTGGGCAGTTCGGAGCAGATTCAGCTCCCAGGGTGGACTGGAAAAGAGAGGAAGTGAGAAAACTTTTGCAGAAAGTCAAACACTATACAAGTGAGCATGCTGTATCAAGTACATTAGAACGATTGGAACATGGGAAAGTGATTAATGATGGTCACCTAGCTCAAGAACTCAGGATGAATGCCAGCTCTGCCCCTACCCTACTTCCCCTACAGCAATGCTCTGAGAGAAGAGGCTAAGAGAAGCTTTGTGATTCTCCCAACCCTGCCAGTCACTGCACTAAAACCATATCTTTTTGCCTATCTTCCTGTCCTTTTAGTTTAATGCAGCGGAATGGAAATTAAGAAAAGGTGCGTTGGTAAACACTTCGAGTGGATGCACTGAGAGGAAGCGCTCAGTGTTTACACGGGACACCTCCGAGCAGTTAGAGTGAGCTCGGCTGGCCTGGGCCAAGCCAAGGACAGACACTCCATTTCCAGCCACAGATGGCTCCATGCCCAGGCAGCCCACATGGTTCTCCAGACTTCCAGACGGAAACCTCGTTAATTAAATAAAGTCAAAGTAATTTTGTTGTCGCCATCCCTCCGAGATCTGGGGCCCTTCCCAGCTGTTCTGACCGAACATGCAGGCTGAGGCCAGATGAGGGTCAGAGGGGTAAGGCTTCTTCAGT
This sequence comes from Gymnarchus niloticus, assembly GCA_009936485.2. Taxonomy (NCBI): domain Eukaryota; kingdom Metazoa; phylum Chordata; class Actinopteri; order Osteoglossiformes; family Gymnarchidae; genus Gymnarchus; species Gymnarchus niloticus. Next base: position 11,219 of record JAACJT020021163.1, on the reverse strand, counting down.
TGAACCCTCATCCTGCTGCACCGGTCCCTCCTGTCACAGGCAGCATAGAGTTTAGGGCCGTTCAAGAGAAAGCAGTCATCCCAATTAACCACATCTCAGCGAAACCTGGAATAGTTAGGATGTTCGCACTACTGAATTTAAGAGAGCAATGACATAACCAGTGAACCCTCTCCGGCAAACCCTCCTTTAATTCAGCCTACTTAAAAGCTTCGTTAACTTTGTTTTGTTTCCTTTTAATTAACTACCAAGCAACAGTCGAGCAAGCAACTCCATTATTTCCCTATCTTTTCAGGAATAAAGACAACATTATATAGTGTGGAGTGATTGGATTCTCAGCTCCAGCCAATTGGAAAAGTCTTTCTCCTAAGCCCAGGAGGTGGGAAGGGGTTGCCTAACAACAGTCAGCTTTAGTCCCAATAGATTTTCGGGTGCCATTTTTTATGCTCTGTTTTTCTCTAAGCTGCAGGGTATTCTGCTTTTTGGTCCACCTGAGCTCTTGATTAATTAAACTTTTTCCTTTGATTAAATGGTTCATTGAGTTGATTTATTAATGGTAAACTGAACACGTCATCTTAGAACTTTACTCACACTAAAACTGATTATGTTCATGGTTATTATAAAACATATGGAAACTATCTGATAAAATATGAATTGTTTTGAGTTGTCAAACTACAATGAATGAATATTGAGCTTTACAGTATTCATAATCTTAGAATTGCAGCACACCACAAATTCATTCCATTAAAAACTCATTCAAAGTTAATAGGTTAAAGGATTAAACATTAAACTTGGATACATACACAGCACTGTGCAAAACAGTTTAGGGGTATTTATCTGGGCAGTAAGTGTATTTAAGTATATTTGATCAGGAAAAAAAAACAAAAAAAAAACATGATATCCATCCATCCATTTTCTAAACCATTTTATTTTATTCTGCATTGCAGAGGACTTGGAGCCTATCCCAGGCAGGCAGCCTAGGGTAAAAACCAGGGACACCCTGGATGTCAAGTGTCAACCAGTTGCAGGGGACAGCACACATGCATTCAAACACGCAATAAAAGCATGATTTAACTCTAGAATATGATCAAATAAACAGAAATACAATAATAAAAGATTTTTTTTTTCTGTTCTCCAAAATGTTACTGACATCTGGTTGGATGGCTAAAAGAACACACCTTTGGTTTCCAAACCTTTCCTCAAGAGCACCTCAGCCATTCCATGTATTTGTTCATTTTCATCACTGGCTCACATAAATGGTTAAGTTAATAAGGGAATAAATTTTATGAAGTATTGATTTGCCACCCAAGGTGCATTTGGAGCTGACTTTAAAAAGTACATGGGTATATTGGTCACTAGCTGTAAATTCTGAGATGACTTGAGATGTTTTGAAATATGTAAAGTGACACACTTAACTGATAAATTCAGGGAGAGATTTACACCAACATAAACATGTTTAAATATAAATATTTATAATGTACTGAAGCCTCCTAGGACAAGAATGTGACACATGTCCTTTAGATAGTTGAGCCTCATGTTCTTTCACATTGATTCCTTGTATGGTCAGTCCATAATGTACAATGTATATGGAGTTCCACATGATGCCAATTATCTTAACAAGAATCCATAATCGGCACCACCTAAATCTACATGCTCAACACTTTCTGAATTTGCATACGTGTCATTCCCTACCTGACATACTCAGCACTTCCCCAAATCACATACTCAACACTTTCTGAAGTTCCGGACTTTGTTACTTTCAGCTGTGTCTCTTCCACAAATAGTTTAACTTCAATCGGGACGCTGTGTTTTTCTTTTCTTTTTTTACGTGCACTCTTCTGAAGCTCTTAATTTCAGGCAATGAACAACCCGGCAAACGACAAGGGAAAAGGAATCGTGAAGCGGAGTGACGATAAACGTGAGGAGTATGAAGCAAAGTAGCCTGGATGTTCTTTAGTGCTGGTCGAACACCGAAACCTGCGTGGGTGGACTGTTTCCGACCTACTGAGTCTTAGTCCTCGTGACAGGTGGGTGTGCGGCGTATGCCTTGCATGCCATGCACAAACACCTTCACTGCTGTGAGGTAGTCCTGGAACCGAGAAAGAGGTCAAAAAGGAGGGAAAATCTCAAACACACACACACTTAGACACAAGCAGTAGCACACACAGCAAAAAGACACATACGCAAACAAATAGTTTCACACAGAAGCAGGCGCATTCAAGTACAGACACACAGTTCATCATGAATAATGACACAGTCAAATCACAAGTTCCACCACAGATATGCTTATTTTCAGCGGAATGATATAGTCGGCTTATTCTTTTATTATAATTAAATGATATCCAATTACAGTGTATCCATTTAATATGCATTTTTAATTCCTCTTTCACTCCTCTGATTCCCTTCATCTTTCATTTGGGAATCTGCCATATAAAGACGCCTAAGAAATGAAAACTGTCATTTCTGTAATAATTTTCCACAATCTGTCATCTTTCTTCCATAGTTTGTTATTGTCTCTATTTAAGAATTAGACATGTTTTTTTTTTTTTTATTACAGTAAAGATATTGGTAAATATATGTAGTTTAAGTATTCAGTTACTATCCATAGATAAATAGGTGGAGTATGTTAATATTTATAATTGCACACCGCCTCCTTTAAGGATATAATAATATGTTAATTCTGTTAAAAAAACAGGCGTGAATAGTGTGGTTGTGTTCACCATCATTATGCCCATTTCGAACACTGTTGTATACTATGTATTATATTATCATTAAGTGGGTATTCTTTATCCTCCATTTTAGCTAGTGTTTCCTTCTGTGTTATTTATACTACATAGCCTGTATTTTCTAGGTGTGACTGCTGTCATTGTCACAATTGTTAGGTTTCATTTCATTGTTTCATGTGTTTTTCGATCTCTTTTAGCCATTTTACCATTTGTAGTGTGGGTGTGGAAAAAGATAGGAATTCAGCAAAGCCTTAGATTGCTGACTAAAGTCATGTCTACATTTTTGTTGAAGCAATAAAATATCCATTTCCAGAGCATCGTGTGGAGGAATTATTTACAATGTAAGAAAAAGCACGACCCAGACCGTGTACACGTAGAGGCAAAAGGGGCCACACATATCACCAGCTGGATAAAAACAAACACAGGCCTCACACACGACAATAACTCAAGAAGATTCTTGACAGTTTAAATCAGACTTTCTGCAGCTTCACCGGTGAGGATTCCCTGAAGGCCAAAAGAGCTCTCCACTTAATGATAGGAGAAAGTGTGTTTAATTAATCTGCTCAGGGTGAGAACGGCATCCGACACATCACTCTCACTTGTGTCGGTGTCAGACCTCATTAGGAAGCACATCCAGTGTAACCCATCTGCTGAGCCTTCATTTAGTGAAACGTGGCAAACCGTAACCCTCTCTTCACCGTTATCATCAATAATACTGAAGGCTCAGCTGTCTCATTTGTCATAAACATCACCAACAATCACTGGGAACATCACCAACATTACTGAACACATTGCTGCCGATAATATTGGGATTATCAACAGCATTACTGACAGTGTCACTAGCACTGGACATCCTAGACGGGATGCCAGTTCATCTCTGGCCATGCCATCACACACATATTCGCACACTGTGGGTAATTTAGAGATGCTGCTTCACCTACCTGCTTGTTTTTATACTTTAGGAAGAAACTGGAGAACAGAGAGAAATGACAGGCAACATGAGAACACGTGGACTCCACATGCAGAGATGGGGGCAGGAATCAAACACGCAACTCCGGTATTGTGATGTTACAGTACTACAGTGTAATAAAAGTATTAAATTTACAGTCTTGCTGACACAGTACAGCTCCCAACAGAATACTACATGCTAAAATACCAAAAATTTTGAAATTCAGAAAATTTGACAGTTAAATTAAATACAATAACTTATCTTAAAGGAATAAAATTATGCAACTGAGTTTCAGGGATCATCACATTCAAAATTCATATCCAAAAGAAAAAATTACAGTAAGCATGTTTCAAATGTATGTTTTAAACGTAAATTTCAAAATGGTGCTGAAATGTTTGTTGTCAATCCAGGTTAACAAACGCATGCACACAAACACACACACACACACACACACACACGTTTGCATTTCTAACCTTGTTCAAACCTAAAATTAATTTCTATGGGCATAACCCTAATTCTAACTATGACAACACTAACCCTTAACCAGCCCTAACCATAACCCTCACCATAAGTAGCCCAGTAAAATACAAGACTTTTGACTCTTTTAGTTTTTTGATTGCATTTACAGATTTTTACAAAATTGAGTTTTCCCTTGTGGGGGCACAACAAATGTCTCCACAAAGTAAAAATGTCAGCTTGTTAATACCACTTGGGAATATTTTGTCCTCATCATGCAATATAAACATGGTACACACACACATACAAATGCACGCACACACATGCAAACACTCACACACACATACACACACACAGAAACACAAAGATAATGGACACATGCACACATACATACCGACACAGAGGACACACATAGTGCGCACAAAGCAGTAAACAATATATGCATACATGCACTGACCCTGCCCTCCATTTTCACTGAAAAGTGCTTTGATCCTCGGCAGGTCTATCACCACCGCAGCCTACGATAGTCAATTTTAGCTGTTCTTCGCTGCCAGAAACAATGTGTTTTGCAGTCGGATCCACACACAAGTGAATAAGGTCAAACAGTTCAGGCTGTTCAACAGAAAACACATATTCACACACATTGGAGAAATCAAGCAGGCAAAATGCAATATAAAGACAGAAATGAAAATGGCAGAAAAAAAACATTCCAGTTTGAGAGGAGAGTAAGAGGATCCAGTATCAATGACCTGATTGCTTGATCTGCAATGCTTTCATGAGCATCTGGATGGTTTCACACTGCAGCAGCTCAGGGACCACATGATAAGAGTGGAAGTTTCAGAGGTCTATAGTTGCTTTTCCTTCTCCTCAATCCCCAAGGTTTCCTCTTATTGCCCCTCCCCCTCACCTGGTGAGCATGATGTGCTGGTGTGTTCTATCAGAACCACCAGGGCATGTGATAGAGAGGCTGGGTGTTTGAGGTGCTCTCCCTAGTTCCTATGATTCCGCATGTTCCCGGTGGCAAATTTTAAGCAGTACAGCCACTGGTACCCCCTGTAGGTAATATTGTGGTCATTCTCCATGGGTCTCTGACCCAACAGATATGTCACAAAGCTGAGTGACATGTCTCTCTTCTGCAGGTAATACATACTGTATACAACTTAAATCAGACAAAGAATATTTAGACAGAAAATCTGGTATATCACCTTCTTGGCATTAAAACGATCCCAGTTCATGCTAGACTGCATGCTCTTCAGCCCAACAGCAGACTTCAGCTATAATTCCAGGAAGCACTCGGTAGACCAATTTTCCGTGGTTCTGGAGTTAGAGGTAGAAGTTCTTTTCAATAAACGTGAGTGTGTTGACTGCTGTTAGCCTCCATTGACCAGATTAGTTTCTACAGGTCTCTCAGCATTTTCCAATATCTATTGCTTGCCCTGCTGTGTACGCCGGTTGTCACAGTTGATGAAGGTACTAGGTTCATCAAATGGGACCCCAAACTCCTTCACAATGACCCCTGTTACTGCTTTCAGAAATACTGTACATGTATCATGCAAATGGGAGATGCCAGTTTCAAAGATCAGGCATTTTTGCTTCCCCCAAAGGACAGAAAACTGCTTCCTCTCTTTTGAATGTCAACACCCCCTGGAAATGTCCTCAGCAACCTTTTTTATCTCTTATTTTTAGAAAACGTTATCATAGATCTCGGTCATCAGGTAGCATAGTGGATAAGCATTTGGAATTAAAATAAAAAATGTGTATTTTTACTATACTGGGCACCTTTCTACACTGGACCCGTTAGGTGCTTTATTAATGTGTCAAATGTAAGAAATGTAAACGTATCCATAATAACGATACCCGTAATAGTGCAAAAACTGAATGCAGTGTCTCATTGCTGCTCAGAAAAGGAACTTAAGGTGCAGGATGCACAAGTGCTCAACAAGGTAGTGTTTATGTATAACATTCATCGGTGGATATAAAAAGACCTGAAGAAGATGATTCCACTTGACACGTTCAAAAAGAGGGATACTCGGGAGAACGCATTAAGCAGGGCCTAGAAGCCTTAAACAAGGTACAGAACTTCAATTTCATTCTTGGCTGCAGTGATATTTCATCGTGCTGAATCTTATGATGTTTTGTAAGAATTTACGAAGCTGATGACATCGATTCAGACCCCATCTTTTATGCTTTTCTGCCTAGCCTATCCCAGCAGTTCTGGAAACTTCCTGCCTTCCTAAAAGTCCCTTGTAAATCTCAAGAAATAGCAGCAACTTGCCTAAATCCAAGCAAACAACTCACTCCTTTGTGTCAGCTTCCAGCAGATGCGCCTCTCTCCACAATCAAGGCAGATCGACTCAGTGAGTTTCTCTCTTTGCTGCGCCACTGCTAATTGATTCCGTTTGTGTTGAAAGAGAGATGACACGTGTTTCCTTTACATCTGCACCATCCATTTCATTGGGGTTAAAGCTAGTAAGATTTTCCAGTTGCATCTACCAAATGAGTGGCTATGAAAGGCACTTGGTTTTAAAAAAGTAGGCCAGGTGCTTGAGTTGACTCATTGAGTACACATAGAGACTGGCATTCACTATGGTTAGTCAGCCTGTTTGGCAGGTGCCAGCCAATAGTTTTTCATTCTCCAACTTCCACTGTTGTCAGTGGCTCCTGGATCCCTGGAGAACTAAGATTGCCTGGGCCCAGACTACAAATACTTCACAGCTCAGAACAATGCTGTCCACTCTCCAGCTCCAGCAGGTCCCCTCATTCTCATTGTTTAAACGTTTACTTCAATGGCGATATCCACATGGAAATGCTTTGTGACTCAAGTGAGAATCGCAGCTTACCCCAAGCAGCACCCGCTTGCTGCATTAATCGATTGAAAGAAATGGTGACATGGCAGAATACTCCATAATGCACACCAGATGAGGTTACGCGAAATATGACAGCATAGTTTATGGTGTAGACGAGACCAAGGAACAGAAAATATGACAACATGCTCCACGGTATATGAAAAACTTTGCATGCATTCACTAACCAAAATATGAACATTAGTTATGCTAAAAGATGTGTGTAAATTGCATTGGTTCATAAAGAAACAAAGGAAAGAATCAGAATTGCAGAGAACAGCAAGATGGGGGGGTTGGGAATGCCGTCCGCTGCAGCAAAATTGGGGCTGTTGACATGCAGCTCAGGCAGTGGAGCAGCAGAACCGAAGGGACAGGAACCAGCTGGCTAACATGCTGCTCAGCTCCCGGAATGGAGGCCCACTGCCTGTTAATGACTGTTTAGTCAGCTCTGGGTGGAGGACACCGCCAGGCTTAACTGGAGGAAAGATATTTTAAAACACACAAGCATGAGTAGGAGCTGTACATACTTAGCTGTAGTAAAAAAAAATGTAATCAACTTCTAAAACCAGCAAAGAAGTCAGAAGTGGGGCATTGCAGAAGGAAGTGTGGTTTCAGTGGTTCAGCCACATATGAAGGAAACTCAAGAGTAATCATCTGGGTTCCTTCTGGAAAGCCAGAGGGTAGAACTGTGCCAGTACTCTTCTGCAGCATCTGACTTTGTGTAATCATAAGTACTGTCTGAACGCTGTCACTGTGTGGATGTGTTTGGTGTCATTGTGTGAGGGATGTTGCGATATGAAAGGTATCAGTGGATCGGAGCTGTTACTTACAGGGGGTTCCAAAAAACCAGGCCCAACTCGGCTGATAAAAAAAGGATAGTATATCAAGCAATTAAACAACATACTCACTGGACCTGCTGGGCCACATCTCCATACTCTTTAACTGGCCCATTAAATCATTTTCTCCCATGAGCCACAGTACACAAGGGTTCCTGATAAGCATTTTTTACACAGTTGTTATCATGATTGCCCATGGCTTTCTAAGTGTGAACTGCATCGATATAATTTTTTTATATGGCCTGTATATTCAAAGTGAAGAAGTTTAAGTGATGTTAAATTAAATATCATCAAAAACACAAAGGAAAAATATATGTCCATTTAAATAGTACTCAGATGCATAGACTCAATATTTTACAGAAGTTTCATCTGTGTATTTATTAATGAGTTCCTGCTTGCCACCTGTCCCATAGGCCAAGCTCTTTGCTTTGCAGATGTAATCTTATGACATATCCTCCATTTGTCTATGATTGCCAGTGGCCTGGGGTGCAGGGGCAAGAAACAAGAGAGGCATGGAGGCAGGTGCGAGTGCAGAACAGGGCTTAATAACAAAAGGAGTAAACACAATGCCCAGGCTCTGCCCCAAATGCAAGGGGCAACAAAGAGGATGAAGTTGAAAAAAAACGGGCAAGAACAGGTTTACAAGGAGGGGGGATCTAGGAGCTGAGGACAGTACTGGCAGAAACGTCAAATAACGGACGGCAAACAAAAGGGAGAAAACACAGATTTAACAAAGAAGCAGTTGGGACACATGAGGGCAATCAGGGCAAGGGAGTGTCATTAAATGAGGGAGCGAGACAACATGAGGGGCACAGGAAACCCTGGTTAGTACTCCGGCGACCGGGAGTGTCGGAGTAATTGTGCTGACGTGATATTGATCAAGCAGATTGTTCTCAGCAAGAAGCTATTTTTATAATATTCTTCTGGTTTGTGATTTCCTCTGTGCCTAATTCTTAAAGCACTTTCCTGCAGTCTTCCTTTGATATTCCCTATCTGAAAGAGACACATGTCCCTAATTCCCAGAATAAAGAAAAGAGCAGTATTGTTGCACAGAGGCCATTTGTGGTTTATTAAGTACCAAAATTAATCTTAACGTGTGGCTTCAAATGTGATGGGCATGCCATCCAGGGTGTACCCCTGCCTTGTGCCCCATGCTGCTGGGGATAGGCTTCACGTATTCTTGCCACCCTGACCGGGATAAGTGGTTAGACGATGGATGGATGGATGGATGGATGGATGGATGGATGGATGGATGGATGGATGGAAATATAGCTCACAAACATCCTTAACATTAAGATGTGTGGACACCACACCAAATTCTGTTTGTTGACAAGGATGCAAATTTCTGAATAGTTAATGGTAAATCAGCACAGGCACTGTTTTTTTTTTCCATGAACAACCTGCCAGGGCACAATGAGAATGTCTCCTCTGTCATGTAGAGTTGGATGTGGCAGAGTTCCTTGCTGTTATTACTGTTCAAGAACACATCTGTCTGTCAAGAAGAACAAAGTGTTTGAGGTCTTGTGACTGTTGCTGTGAGCTGCCATGGCTGAGACTGAGTCACAGTGGCTGGCATTGCTGAACAGGGAACAATGTTACTGTCTGCATGAAGTTGCCATTGCGAGTGAGTGACAGGGCCTGATTGTCTATTGGCCACAATCACAATGAGTTATGTGACACAAGTCTTGTCCCAGTGTACCACCATTAACTTTTGTGCCATCCTCTATAATCTGCATTCTTTTAAGAGAAATTTTATGAACAGAGGGTATCTAAAAAGAAGGAAGATCTAATGTCATACAATACTTTACTGTCTGATGTTTAGATACAGTGAACAAGAAGAATTGAGCAAGGACACACAACACATGCAGGTAAAGCTATCAGCTATGACGGATAAAGTCTCTTTGCTAAGCAAAAAAAAGTTCATTCTAAGACATAAATCCAGATGCTTTGAGTTTGAGTTTCTTTTCACTTTGCAACGATGCCAGGGGGATTAATAAGCATGGAACTCTGGCCAGAGGACATTTTTCCAAAGCAGCTGGACTCTCACTAAATCTCTGAATTGGGCAGGTAAAAAAAAATCAACCACAGAAAAGCCTTCAAAAAATAAAAATGAAATGTCAATAAATCTTATAATTGAAGCTTTAAAGACACGTATATTATTAACTGAGGTCAGAGGAAAAGCTGTGGAAGCAGAGTAATTTAATTTAAAGATGCTGCAAGATAAAATAGGACTCCTCAAAGACTGTACAGAGATCTGTTTGTTTTCTACATCCAACTGTGCTTTCTGTCAGATTTCCAGATATGGTCTCACAAGAAAAATCCAAGCAGTTGGTCTCATCTTTGATTTCCAGGAGGAACTGAGCAGAGAAGCCAGAGTTTTTTCTTTCTTTCTTTCTTTCTTTCTTTCTTTCTTTCTTTCTTTCTTTCTTTCTTTCTATGTCTGACTGTCTGTCTGTATGTCTGTCCATCTGTCTGTCAAGGACAAAGTTTTTCTGACAGCCTCTACAACAACATTGCAAAGGTCACCATTGTCCATTGTGCTTCAGTACATATGTATTGACATAGACACATATACTGAACATAATTCAATTCACCACTATTTTTAAATTATTCTTCCTCAATAATAATTCCTTCATGCAAGCTGTGATTTATGCATGTATCATTTATGATTAGGCTGGTATTGTCACATCTGCACCAGCGCTCCAGCAATCTGGGTCTCTGAAGTACTGACCGGGGTTTCATGGTTGCCCATCATCTTTCCTTGTTTGCCATTTGCCCTTGCCCTGATTGCCCTCATGTGTCCCACCTGTGTCTTGTGTTTAAGTCCATGTCTCTCCACATGTCTTTGCCATGTGTTTGTTAACTTTAGTGCCTGTTTTGTGTCTTGTTTGTAAGCGAACCCTAGTCCTATCCTGGACCCTGGTTTTACTTTGCTCCTTTTTGTGTTAATCTTGGTCTCCTTGTCTTCAGGGCAGAGCCCACGGTTCTTTATTTGGTGTATTTTTGTTAAACCTGTGTGTTTCTTGCACTTGCATCCCCACCTTCCTGGTCTCTTGGCTCTGGCAACCCTAGTCTGGTGGCACCAATAACAGAGATTATGTAATACATTATATATATATATATATATATGTAATACATTATATATATACTGAAGGTACCGAAGGTTTAAAGCAGCAAGGCAAGAGAGAAGGAGCTGAAATTGCTTTGAAATGGTGAATTGTTTCTATCAGTAAGAAAACAGAAACTCATTTTTAGATAGCCATTTCAAATGTAAGTGTGGGCAACAGCTTGTAGTGCCCAGGTCAATTAAGCCTTAAAAGTCTCCCCGGGCGCTCCTAGGCCGCGCCCCCCCCCCCCCCCCCCCCCGCCCCCCCCCCCCCCCCCCCCCCCCCCCCCCGCCCCCGACCCCCCC
>JAACJT020020744.1:11985-26473 GCA_009936485.2 Gymnarchus niloticus | reverse complement strand
GAATCGGGCTCCGAATCACGATCATCACGAACCAGAACCAGAATCGGGCTCCGAATCACGATCATCACGAACCAGAACCAGAATCGGGCTCCGAATCACGATCATCACGAACCAGAATCAGGCTCCGAATCACGATCATCATGAACCAGAAGCAGATCTCATGCCTTCCAAGAGCACTTCCTTCGGGTCACCCGGAAGACTCCGCCGCGCTGCTCCTTCCCTTCGATTCATCGTCATTGCGAGGTCGGAGGTCTTCCTCATCCGAGAGTAAGTCATGGTCGAAATGGCCGTGGTCGCATTATGCGTTGGGACGCCGATCGGTCGCCGGGTCTGCGAGCAGCAGGGCGCAGTGTGCACCGCGCTTTAGACCACCGTAGACTCGATGCGTGGTTAGCAGGTACAGACTGACGGTACCGTTGGCTGCCTGGCTTTATAATGAACCGGGCAGCCCGTCTGAAGTTGCAAGCCTGTGCATTTTAGACATTAAAAATGTCGTCTGTGCAAACTAGCGAACGTGTGACGCGCACAACCATGTATGCATTAATTAATTTGCAAAATCTAATAAAGATAGCTAATTCGGCGAATTGTTGCATTTTGTGGTCCAAAAATAAGCCTTGTGTAGTAAATGCATTGCCGTTGTCATCTCGGGACGCGAAAATGTGTACTTTTTCTTTTTGGTCACCTTTCTTTTTTTGTCATTTTCGGTGGTCTTCCTTAGGATGACGTGTCCCTTCCGTCTCCCACCTCACTGGCTGGGCAGCATTTTTGAACGGCCTGTGTTTTCACACGTTACCATTAAGTGAATTACTTTGTTGCCAGTGACACCTCAGCTGTTAAGTTTCCACGGCGTACAGCTAATATTAGTCTCGGTTACTAATGGCTTTCTCAGTTTTAGACCTCTAAATGGGTTTGGTTCCTCTTCAGTCCCCTTGGACCGGGTTCACCTCATGGTCACCCGTCTCCTTTTCTGTCACCAGCCATGAGGCCGTGCCTGCTTTTTGCGGTCACCCTACTTTCTTTCGCCCCTGGGATAGTGCAAGGGGCAGATAAGAAAAAACTGCAGATCGGGATTAAGAAGAGGGTGGAGAACTGCCCTGTGAAATCTCGTAAGGGCGACGTGCTGAACATGCACTACACGGTCAGTATACTGCCTCCGGGAACAGTCGACATCGTAGTTTTACTGTGGTCTGTGTGTGCTTCTCGCTGGTTGTTGTTTAGTTTGAGTTGGTGATTTGACTTTATTGGCTCCTGTGGTTTTCTTCAGGGAAAACTTGAAGATGGGACAGAGTTTGACAGTAGTTTACCCAGAAATCAGCCCTTCACGTTCACTCTGGGGACTGGGCAGGTCATCAAAGGCTGGGACCAGGGTCTTTTGGGGTGAGTCGACCCCTGCAGTATGTTGTCTCCATACAGCTTTACCACAATAATATAGATGTGCTTTGTGAATATGACATAAAATGTATGGGTAAACAATTAATTGAATACCTTCCTGCTTTTCTCTAGAATGTGTGAAGGAGAGAAACGGAAGCTCGTCATTCCTTCAGAATTAGGTGAGCTGAATAAGTGCTGTTTGTTTTTTTGTTTTTGTTTTTTTTTATAGTGATAGCTTAACAGAAGCTGATTTCCTTTTCCAGATTGTCTCCACGGTATGTGAATTGCTGTTTGTCCATCTGGCTGTTCCACCCTCTCGCTGTTGTTCACCGGATCGTATTAATGAACTTGTCCTGCCCGGTGCCTGTCAGAGGAGGATGGGCCTCCCCCTTGACTCTGGTTCCTCCCAAGATTTCTTCCTCCTGAGGGAGTTGTTCCTTGTCACTGCTGCCTTTGGCTTTCTCTCTGGGGACCTTGGGCTCTGGACTACATAAAGTGCTTTGTGACAATGCTCCTTGTTAAAAGCACTGTACAGGTTGAAATAAAACTGAATTGAAAATTGAATCCAAGATGGCTGACATTTTGGCCATTTTTTCCTTAGTAGGAGATGGCAGCTGGCGTGGCCTGTTTGTCTCTCCTCTGTCGTTCCTCTTTTGTTCCTCGTGCTGACACAGCGCAACAATACTTGGAGCAGTGAGGCACTTCCTTCTGCTGACAGTCAAACCATGAGGCCCTTGGGAGGCTGGCAAACAGTTTAAAGTGAAAGGGTCATTTGATTGACTCTGGAGGCCTTGTACGTTAATAAACAAGCTTAGTTATGACTGCTGCCTTTCCTCTCTTGCAAACTTGCAATCATTACTATCTTTGTCTGTGTTTTAGGCTATGGTGACAGAGGCGCTCCCCCCAAAATCCCAGGTAAGATTTAACATTTTTGGTTGCCTCTGTGAATATCAAAACGCAAATGCATTATCGACGCTGACAAAAAACAGTTTCTCTTATGATACTTTGTTTACATGCCATGGTAATATAGTCCAACTTTATAAACGTCGTGTAAAATGACCTTTTGCATTTGTCATATTTAATGGTTGCATAATTTTATTCTATTTGTAGTCACGTGAACAAATTAGAAGTGTGTGTGTGTGTGTGTATAATATGAACTGTAGTTACAGTATACATTGGTTGCTGAAAGGTACCAAAAAAATGTTCTATCCTGTCTCTGCAGGAGGCGCTACACTGATTTTTGAAGTGGAATTGTTAAGCATTGAAAGAAGATCTGATTTGTAAAGAGCCTACAATCTGAAGATACCATAAAGTTAGTTCTGCACCCTTGGTCACCTGCTTTGGGCTCTTTAACACTGATGAAGGTACAGTCCTTGACACCATAAGAGAGTTATGGGTCTGATTTAGTCTCCCTCACATAATCAGTCTTAAACTGAACATGAATGTTTGTTGACTAGCTGTTGATCGGAAAGACAGTTTTCCCAAAAGGTTCTCTTTCTGGCTCTAGATGTACGCTGTAAAACGTGGGCTGATATATTGACTTTGTTACTGAAAAATTTCATCAATACATTTTTTTTTCTTATCTAATTCGTCCCAAGTTCTTTGACTGGGCAAAAGAAACGAGTTTTTATAAAATTAGGAAATAGGTTTTGTGCGTATATATCATTTTCTGACCCCACAATGTATTCAGTGAAACTGGACCATCTCCCCCAGAAGTACTGGACTCCAGGATTCACAGCCTTTGGCAGTTTCACTTAACCGCACGTCAATGAGACGTAGAGTGAAGACTGACCAAAATGACGCTTGAGTCTGCTAGGTCAAAGCTCATCTGAAGTTCCTTCAGTAAACGGGGTCACTCTTCATAGTGAATTAACAGGCAGGAATCATGATGTCTTCAAAAAAAAACTTTATTAAAATTGAATAAAAAGGGTTACAAAATTTTCAAGAATGGTATCTATTGCTACACATTTTTCAACACAAGCATTCAGCACCCTCACTAAACAGCATCAAGATTTTCCCCGTAACGTTTAAAAGAGACACCTGGTAAACACAGTATAACTGACGAGTACTACAGCGTGACCTTCATGATGGACTGTGGAAAACTTCTAATATCTACTGCAGGCTCATCTCAGTGCTGGTCCTGAACGTACATTTCGTCTCTGGTTTTCTGCCAGATTAGCTGCTAAGTAATCCTGCATAACTGGATTACTGTTTTCTGATGTCTTGGAGGTAATATGACTTAGAGGCGTTGTCATGATTTAAAGATTAACAAACAATTAGTACTAGATAATCCCTAGCCAGTGAACAATTAAGCATAAAAGCAGCTTGGTTAATCTTAGTTCTGCATAATGGTAATCTGTACTAATTCTTTGCCTCCTTTTTCCTTGAAGGAAATGTAATTTGTAACTGGATCTAGCACTTAGAGCATCGTTCTGTAACAGGGAAATTCTGTAACTAAAACCAGGGTACAGAGTGGGTCCCCGAGGCTGGGTTTAATAAACCTGTTCTACTGTACAGATCCGCTCGTCAAGCTTAAGAGCTGTACCCTCACTGACCACCAACGGCGTCAAAATAATCCCGTTCGTCCTCTAAAGATCAGTTGCTCCTGTGTGGCGTTTCACTTTAGTTTATCGATATCATATGGTGTTTGTAACATGATGGCAGCCTAAGGCAGCAGTTTGAAAACAAAGGAATGATGAATTCTTTGCTACTCGTCAAAGAGGAAGAGACCGTGAGTAATGCGTTGCCATTTTCATTGCGGTAATCACCGTGGTGGGGTTAGGGTCATCATGGGTCAGAATTAGGTTGCCCATTTCACATGGATTAAAAGGGCACTTCCTAGCACGACTGGACTGGACTGGGTCAGGATTATTCAGCTGGGACTCATCGGTACCGAAAGAGGATAGGTTACACAATTCAGAACCAATTCTTGAAATGTTTTACAATAGCTACCCGTTGTACTTCCACGTTAAACAAAAGGCTTAGCGTTCGCCTTACCTTTCATGTGTTCAGCACGATTTATGAATATATGAAGCTGGCACTACCATAATTATCACTAAACTTGTAGAAGTGATTTAAAACTCAGAATATAAATTGCCCTAAAGAAATCCGTATTCCCGCTCAAAGCTTTGAAAACGTGATACGTGATTACTTACGAAATAATTTCTCTCCTTGCTCTTATAAAGAGTATCAAGACATTATAACCAGTTTTATATGTGTTTAGCTATACAGCATGGAAGGCTAGCGGAGGAGTCTGTCATTGTGTCTTCCTGGAGTACATTGTTATATTTTTACCACAGCTAATGTAACGTTTTAATTTGATTGTAATTTCGACTGACGGTGACCGATGTTGGCGCCCTGAATGGGCGCCCTGGGGGCACCCCTGCATCTGTCTGCTTGTGGTTTAGTCCAAATGTTCAAACAAATGTGTGCTAACGAAGCCCTTGATTGCCCACGACGGATTAGTTTAGCGACGAGGCAGCCTCTCTAGTTCTGTTACAGCTCTGTTACAGAACCCCGATTATGTTAATTGGGCTTCACAGTATAGCGTAAGCACCAATAGGATCCACTGTACTATACATTGCTAAGACTCTGCGTGTATGTGTGCAGCACACTGATACACAAATAAAAAGAGAATGACCGTTTCAATCCCCAAAACAAATGAAAACAGACAAGTTACAGTAGCCCTGCAGCGGAGGATTTCATTGGTTGGATCCCTCGCTCCTTTGTTGCGTCGTCACCCACACCAGGGGATTCTGGGAGGTCTGGCATGGCTACAGTATGATTTCTGGAGTGAGTGCTCATTTCTTCTGGGGCGTGCTGAGCTTCTGCATGCCTCGGATCTTGTCCAGGAGCATCATTACGAAGTCCTTAAGCGAAAAGTATGGTAAAATGAGGCAGATGAGTAGGGGCGAGATTACACAGACGACGGCTGCCCACTGGAGACGCGACAAAGCCAACGGCGGGAAGGCAGCACAGAGACGGCATGCCGGAAGGGACAAAAAGCTCAGCTCAAAAGCTCAACTTACATCAGTAGGTTTGTAACAGTCAACCAACAAACCCTGAAAAACAACAACAAAAGAACGGTGACAGTGGAATTACTGGCAAAATGGGAATCTCGTTACAGGTCACAGCGCTGGATGAGAAGTGACAAGAAAATATTCAGCATATTGGTAACCTTTGTAAGTGGAAAAAACGGACAGGTCACGACGTGGACTCTGGTAACGGTGACCTGTGAGGAGGACGAGCCTCCGTCTGCGGTACCTTGACCCTGCAGGCCCGGTCAGCGTCGGTGGGCATGTCCAGCAGCTCGTCCACATCGATCTCCAGTTCTGGAATCGCCTCCTCCTGGAACGTACAAGGATGGCGACAAATCAATTTAGTAGAAACTGCAGTTTTTAAACTGCAGTTTTTTGTAAATGATGCCTAAATTCAGACTGTGATTTTTATCTTATGTTTATCCCTAGTTCACACACCCCTGACCCTGCAAGAAGGTTTGTAGAAAGGTAGGAGCATCCCATAGCGGTGGCAGCTGTTGCTGATTCTCTTCTTTACCAGTAGGTGTCAGGCTTACGCTGTGTACCATAGTAATGAAATCTGCTTAGCCTTAATTGGGAGGGTGCTCAATGCTAAGTGTTGGCTGGGTGACAGCTGAACACACGGCACCAACTTGGAGTTGGCTAAATGGGTCGCTCACTGGCGGTAGAGGGTCCAACATGACTTGGGTATGTTAACGATAGGCTCTGGATGCATCTTATCCGTGGTGCCAATCCTGAAACAGCTGAAGGATCGTCTTAATATTCTAGTTTTGGTAAGTGTTCTCTTGAGTTCTTGTTTGGCTGAGCGGTTAAGGTCTTGGCCTATGGTGGGAGAGGTACTGGGTTCAAGACCACCCTTGCTAAGTAAAGGACTTGTGTGGGCTGTCAGTAATGTAAGTTAGCCTGAGAATGTGTGGATAGAGAGTTGGCATGGGAGAAAGGTAAGAACAGTGGAGGGGGTAAGAGGGGATGAAAAACACTTTAAAGAAAGGAACTGTTAGTTACCTTGTTATGAGGGCATAACAGCCCCACTAGAGGGGGGCAGGTTTTTTTTTTTTTATTGTCACTTCCATGATTAAATCTTCCTTTGTTTCATACACCTTACTTCCTTATCCAGATATTCAGTCCTAGTGAACTGAATACCTTGGGCTTGAACCAGTGACCTTAAGGTTAGCAACACAAGCTCCTTACCTGCTGTGCCACAACTCCAGCAACAGTAAGCTGGTCTTAAAAAAAAAAACAAGTCTATCGCGACCTATGTTTGTGAGGACTTAGTATTTTTAAAAATAAATTTAGTGAGAAATACTCATTACCAGAGTCAAACCCCTACTATTCTGCTTATAAAGCAGGACTCTTACGCACTGTGCCACTCTGCCATAGCCAAACAGAGGCGGCCAACCTTTCACACGTAGATTTTCCTGGGGTGCTTCTTTTTTTTTTTTTTTTGTTTAAAGGATGAAGCATGTTCATCGTGAGATTTAAAGGCTCCATGACCTTTAGAAACTGCCATTTCTGGCAATTAAAAAAGAAAGAAAAATATCTTAATTTGGCTCATTGCTGCTTATGAAACAAAACGACATGCATCTATGTTGTCCTTTATTATAACTAATCAACTGTCCAATCATTTAAGCGGGAAATAATACGGAACAGTAATGAATTCATAAATTTATTGATGGTAATGAGCCCTCACTCTTGCATGAAAACCAGGAAATGGTCCCCAGAGTTTCCAAGCGAGAGGCACTGATCTAACGGGTGTATAATTAACCTCAGCAGACCCCGAAGACGGTGTTACTCCGTCAGCTGCCTTCTCCATCCCCGTCCTCAGCACCATCTCTCCCACACGTCTTAAATTAGCCTGCTTTTTTTGTCCAATTCCCTCCAAATAATTAGCACACAGTGAGACCCGCAGTGCTGTGTAGGTCACCTCCCATCAAAGGGCCTCCGGGTGACTGGTGTTCCTCACCATTCCTGAAAATTACCAGTGGATTCTGGCTCCACTAATCATGCTGCCCCCCCCCCGGCCCAGCCTCCTCTTGGAGTGGCCCCCCATCAGTGGGAGCAACAGCAGTCTTCCAGTCCATTCTGAGCCATCATTCACTCCTAATGGGTTACTATTACATCAAGGCAAAGCTGAATCCAGAATGGATGTCGGCCAGTACCTCAAGACTTGAGAATTGCCTTTCTCTCCATTGTCTTTTTCAGTTGTCTTCTCATTTTCCACTCGACTGTTTTTCTGCCGCATCCTGTTTTGCAGCCCCCCCCGTCACTGCACCTGCCCCTCGAACCCCTTCACCCCCTCACTTGCTCACACACACGCCGGCTGCCAACAGCACTCAGGACCCTCACAGCCTGCCTGGAACACACAGCATCCCTCTTATTCACAGCCGCGTACTCAGACATCCTGTTTCTCACTTTCATGCATATGGATGGAGAGAGAGACAAGCAGACAGGTGGACAGACAGACAGGTCACAAACAAAGACACAGTTCTCCCACAGACAAGTAAAAATACCCTCTTCCTCTGATACATGCACAAGTCTAGCACAGGTGTGAACTGCTCCAGTGCTGGTGGGGGACAATGACACTTTGTCAGCTGATCCCAGACCAGAGCTTGGGAGTCAGATTTTTCCTTGTGGAAAAAGGCGGTGGCAAAAGCAGCTTAGCTAAGATGTAGGCATGGGCAACTCTCACCATGGCAACGCGTGCCAGCTGCCTGGTGGAAATGCGTCAGCTAGTTGAATGAGGGGGGTGGAAAAGTCAAAAATAAAAAGATTAACATCATTATAATGTTAATCTGAAGGTATAATAACATTGACACCATAAGCACTCACAGGTGACAGAGTGCTCTGAGGGTTCCCCAAGACCCTCTCATCCTCAAACCGTCATCGTGAGGAGGGGAGCGAGGCACAGAGGACCCATCTGTCATTAACTCAGCTAGAATTAAACAGTGACTCTAAACACATATCTTCGATATCCCTATCCCTCCAAGAGGTCTCCCTAATGTTTGGCGTCACACTGAAGCTTTCGTTGGAGCAGGCCGCCGTGGACTCAGGGGGCAGACGCTCTGTCAGAGGCGTGGCCTGGGTGCGTCAGTACTGAGCAACATTCAGGCACACAGGCCTGCCTGAGGTGGTAAAAGATTAGCCAGATGGTGGAGATTCGTGATGTGGGTGACGGTGGTGCGAGGCCACTCGCCAGGAAGTCAACATTCTTTATTTTTTAAAAAAAGAGAGACTATCATTAGCCCCTTCAGAGAAGAAACAGGAGAGCTAAGGATGGGGGAAGGGGGGCATGATACAGCAGGGAGGTGGTTATTTTGCTGAGTCTCTAATCTGATGGCAGGAATGCCTTGTGCGCAGCAGGCGAACAGAACCATGTGACCAAGCTATGGGTGGACCAGCTTTTTTTAATTTGGAATTCCACCCCGCAAGGGGGTCAGTTCTTAGTGGGATTCCACTAGCCCATCGCTGCTCATAGTCACAGTTTTTCAGCATGTTTTAACAGACATCCAGGCTCCTAATCTCTGGTTCTGATGATATAGCATCATGGTCCAGTGACTTGCCCAGCAATACAGACAATGCCGTCTGTGAACAAGAGGGCCTTGATGCACGCTGTGCCTGTAATGCTGGCCTAGCCCGAGGTACGGCTGAGACGAGGCTCGTGCAAGGTCACGCTGATCCTCCTCACGCCTCTTCCTGTTAGCAAGCTGTTCTTGGCGACCGCGGAGGAACAGCTTGTTGGAGGGGAGGGGGTATTTTACACAAGATAAAATAGAAGGAAAACCGGGATGAGTGGTGCTAATTAGCTGTGGGCCTTAGAGAGACGCATCTCAGACACGGCCTGTGATGCGGGACACATGCTAACTCCAGAGACACTACAGCAGCTTCTGTGGGACAGCACACACATCCTCGCTGCAGTGTGATCTCCGCTCCGAAAGGAAAACGACACTGAGGGCAGAAATGGAAGCCGGCTGGAATAGGGGAAAATAAAACAGCCATCTTCGCAGGACGAGGTCCGGGGGGCTCACCGTGCTCAGAAAAACTCCAAACTTCAACATTACAACGATTTCCATTCTGACCGCACACTCAACACGAGCAGGGCAGGGAAATTTGGATACGGAGATGGGAGTGTAGAAGGCGGAGGGCTACCATCTGGGCAGGGAGTTAACGTACGACGTTAATAATAGAAGAAAACCGTTAACAACACGATAAGCAAACGCATTACTAAGAACTGGAGAGACTGGCATTCCAGTTTAGGAGACCGAACAGTAACTTATTTCTTTGTCATTGTATATTCAAACTGGAATGATGAGATCACCATCCCTGTAAGACACAGTAGCGGAGCCCTGTGATTGGACGGAAAAGCCCATGTCGTACCCAGGGACGATGGACGGGGACGGGGGGGGGTTGGGGCAGTGGATCGTTTCACAGTTTGCGTGGCGCCTTGTTAAACGGTATGATTGCAACACCCAGGAGCACCAGAGGTTTCCGTGAGCAGCGCCTCCCCCCCCCGGGCACTGACTCAGAAATGTCATGATAAATTGGTGTCTGAGAATGAACTGGGGTACTGTAAGCCCTTTGGGATTTTTAGTAAACGATGGTACAGTTGCTGTCAGAATGTGTCACTGAGGTTTGCCAAACATGTGACGGGATGTCTTACTAAGCCGCTCGGCAAGGATGTTATCCTCACCTTCCAGTACGCCGGGCCTCATCTCCTCCCACCGGACCGGACCGGACCCAGTGCAATCCGTCTCGGGTGTCTCTCTCTCCCCCGGGGGGGTCGTTAGGTTACTGGAGCGGAGAGCACCTCGAGCCTAACCCAAATCTAAGACGTCCCCCATCTGTCACAGTCAGCGCGCCGCCATCCATCCCGCCGCCCCCGAGTTACTACGGTGATGCTTGCTGAGCAGACACTCGTGTCGTGTGAATTTTTCCCGTTTGATACCGTGGACTGTTTTACTAGGGTAATTCAGGTCAGGCTCCTAATTGAGGGTAGAAGAGGAGAGTCGTGGCTACCCCAAGGCAGGGAGATGGTGTCTTCACCTGCTCTGTTACCTCCTGTTTATCGGGGACTTTGATCTTGGTGTATTAGCTGTGGAATGGGAAACACAGCATATGAATGGGTCACACAAATCCCTCGGCTCTCTCTTCTCATAAATCTAGGAGAAGGATGCAATTAACTCTTCCATGCATAAATTATGGCTGGTTGAGGCAGCAGTTTTTTATTATTCTTTTCTGTTCTTCTTTCAGGATTTAAAAAATATTCTGAAGTGATTTTACTCCAGTCGTACTTTTTAAAAAGATGCATGCATTGTACTGTGTGTGTGTGTGTGTGTGTGTGAATTCCAGTACTTTACAAGTAGCACAAATCAAATTACTAATAACTCTGACAGTGATTCACAATTAAAACCTTTGCTCCTTGTGAGGCAATGTCCCCTAACGAGGATTCCATGCAGCTTTTAGCTAAAAAAAGATCCAACTATTAGATAACTAGATTTAATTAGCTGCCGACTGTGGAAAGCACCATACATGAAAAGGTTAAGGCTGATTATAAATCACGCTACCTTCTTTGCCAATTGCCTTTTTCAACATTACGTTTTTATTTGGCAGAGTCTAGTCCCAGGTTACACTAACTATTGAGGAAGGCTGTCAATCAGACTACAAGCTGGTTACATTCTGAATCCAACTTCCATTAAAGGAAGTCAGTTTCTCTTTAGTTATTTTCTCTCAATTAAATGCCTATTAGGACAGAAATCCACAAGGCACACTTGTCCCATCTGCCGTTACGGGAAGGCTGCGATCTTACGGACTAACCGAGGCTAAGTCAGCACTAAAAAGACGAAGGCTGAGCTATCTGGGAGGACTTTGAAAAGTTCAGCTTTCAAAGTCAACTTGCTAGACGTGAGAGACGATTATTTTTAAGGGCACTTGACTACCAGTCAGGAAGTTGACAGCCTTTCAACCGAGCGTGAACAGAGTAAAGGTTAGACAAGGTCGTGTGCGGGTTACGACTGTCACTGCTGCTTCACAATGGATTCCTCACCCTAGAGTGTGTATACATAGAACACGGCCTCAGGCATGGTATACATCATGGATAGCACGCAGGCTCAGGTGACACCACTGAAGCTTTACTCCTCCAGGGTTGATTCCCAGCAACTGATTCCATGCATGAGGGGTTTGTATGTGCTCCTTGTGTTTGTGTGGACTTTCCATCCATCCACTTTCCTGGAGACAGATGGAGAACAGTCATCCATCTCCCAACAGGGTCTCGAGAGCTGATACCAGGCAGCCTAGGGCACGAAGTTGGGGTACTCAATAGATGGCATGGCAGGGCACAGTCAGGGATGGACTATGGGCAACTTAACTTGCCTATCTTTAGACTGTGGGTGGAAACAGTAGCTCTTGGAGAAAACCTGCAAGGAACAGGTAGAACATGAGAACTTCACACATGCAGGACGGAGGTGGGATTTAAACCCCCAACCCTGCAGGTATGAGGCAGCAGCACTAGGCACAGCATCCCCCCCTTGGGTAGCGCTCGATGTTTCATACATTTAAATAATGCCAGGTGACAACAGCATATGTCTGGCAATTAAATTCCCTCCATCCATCTTTGAACTGCTCATCCTGGTCAGGGTTGTGGGGGCAAATACACTGTTACATGGAAATTTTTCAGAACATAAGCAAACATCTGTTTGGCAAATGTATAATGTAATCTGGGTCAAAGCTGTTTGTGGACTGAATTTCAGAATCAGACAGCCAGCACTCTGAGGATATTTAGTATTTTAGAAATCCGGCAATCAGAACGTAATGATACATCAAATAAAGTGTGCTTTCAGCAGCAGTAAATATAGACACGGAGTGCTGGCAGGATGTTTCGGTCTGATGGAATATGCTGAGGATGACATCATTTTCACACTTTTCACGATGGGGGACGTGACCAGTCTGATTGCAATGAGAGAAATTTTTGCTGGTGCAGCCATGTTTACTGTAGCATCTAATTACACACACACACGGGTGGTGTGTCGCTCTGCAGGTTAGGTGTCTGTGCGTGCAAGCGGAAGGTCGCTAGTTTAAATCTCATGGCCGCCACACTGCTCTATTGAGCCACGGAGCAAGGCCCTAAACCCAAAATTGCTGACCGTGTGCCCTAACCCCGAGCTTCACTCCCAACTGAGTGCGAGTGTGTCTCATGCAGAGGAAGACAGCATATGCAGGAGCTCTACTGCAATGTGCTTGAACGAACGGCCAAGTTCCATTCATTTTCAATAACTGCGTGTCAAATGAAACAAGAGGAACGACATAGAGGCCCATTTGGCCTGTAGAAGGTCCGCACTTCCACACCCGAACATCATCAGGGAGACCTCCTGTCGGCCCCCACCGCAATGGAACTGATCTTTCCTAAGCGCGGCATTTTGAAAAGATTGGGTGAAATTGTTATATTGAAAAAAGGCAAGCAAACTCATACTAACGATAATGTAGAGGATCCTGGAAGTGAAGCATGCTGTCCAGGGGGGTGCGGAGCACGGCCCACCATACACCCCGTCTCTCCTCTCTCCCACCATCACATACCACAGAGCAGGGTTAGAGGGTCGAAGCCCTCAAGCCGACACAGCACTGAAATCTCTCTTTATATGGAGAATGAGACATCAGCACTGCATATATAACAATGCCACGGACACGGACCTCCCTGTTTAGCCACCGCCTCAGGTTCTTATCGCCTTGGTAATACCTGTTCAGGTGAGATTCCATGCTGCTCTGAAAGGTACTGGTATCCCATCCAGGCTGGTCCTTTGCCATTCACAAGCCTCCCTGTGACCCTGTCTATCCATCCATCTATGCATGCATGCAAACACTACTCTAGGTTATGGTTGTGGGTGGGGGTTGGGTTGGAGCCCGTCCCAGGCGACAAGGCAGGCGGACACTCTGGGTACTGAGCATCACAGCTGAATAAGGTGAGCAGCACAGAGAAAGTCTGCTTAGCAAGGAGTTAAACCACTTCCAAAACCATCTGACTGTTGTGAGGTTGGTTATGTTGGAGTTAACCTCAAAATAAAATCTAGATTGAATCTATTTTAACAGATATGGAGTGGAAAATGTTGCACTATATAGCATGTTTACAACGCTCCATTATAAACTCCAGCAAAGGACAGAGGTACATGGGTTATAAAACACAAGCATGTACAATGGGCTGCTTTTCAAATGACTATTTTGTTTATGCATGTGGGAAGCTCACTGATGTTTCTGTCACAGAACGTTACGCACCAAAGTGATGTTTTCCTCGCATCACCATCGGTAATGATTCGGCAATGACAAAAGATAATTTAGCGGTGAGACTGGTAAACGCCTTGGAGCTGATAGTGGGGAAACTCTGGGCATGCAGCTGTACCTCGTGCCACAAAGACAGGGACTTACAGTACATGACGTCACTGCATCCCCCAGTCAAGCCAAAGACACCAGAAGCCCGTTCGGGTCGGCATGTTACACGTTTAGAATGAGATGACAATGGCAATTGATCTGAAATATCACAAAGTTAGCAGTAGTGAATTGTGACCTCCAGTCAAAGGCATGGGCATCGAGCAAGGGAGGAGAGAAAAGGGGCCACGTGCTCTTTTGTCAGGGGCGAAGCGGCCGCGCCGTCTCCCATTTTCGTTAATCAGGTGGAACCACGGAGGATGCGGGCTAGTAACGACACCCAGGAGGTGTTCAAACGTGAATTCATATGTATAGTCATATTTACACCCCGCGCACACATTTTTAAAAGCTGAGTCGCAATTCTCAGCATTACCTACCTTACATACCCTTTGCCGTTTAGTTTTTTTCCCCAAATCTTCCTAGACAAAATAGGGTACCGAAAATTAAGTGTGCAATAGTGAAAATGTGAGTTATGATATCGCAACGAATTCCGATCATTAATCAATGAAGCGCTGATCGATATACTGGAAGAATCCCAACGCCTAACAAACGAATACGTTAGATGGGCATATTGCATGTATAAGTGATTTAGTGGTGTGTGTGTGTGTGTGTACCTCGCAGTCGTAGAGAGCCGTCAGCTGGTCGATAATCCACTCCTCCAGGTTCAGCCT
>JAACJT020020403.1:10268-39555 GCA_009936485.2 Gymnarchus niloticus | reverse complement strand
CTTTTTCCTCCCCTCCCCCTCATATATTGAAATGTTTTTTTTTTGGCAGGGGTGGGCTCACTTTTTCCCCCCCCCCCCCCCCCCCCCCCCCATTTCAAGTTCAGCCGAATGACCAGTGGCAATTATTGGCTAAAGTAAAGTGGCTGGCTGTCATCACAGAGCCCTGGAAAACTGGCTTGATTAGATGCTTGAATGGGTCTTAGAAGTCTCTCCGAAAGACTCCCAGGTTTTCACCTTGAACTTCTTGGATAACCCCTGCCCCTCCATAAGCCCCACCATGTGCTTGAAAGACAGAGTGCTCCTCTGGTTGGCTGTAATCAACCACATAATTACAGAGGTGACGTTTACATCACTAATGGTTTCGCATCTTGTTTCTTCTGCAGTTCACTGGTTCGAAAGCTCTTTCCTCCAAAGATTCAAATAAATATGCATTCTGTTAATGTGTCGTACATTTAATAAAAACTTTCATCAGTATCAAGCATGATACAAATGAATGTTTGTATTCAGAAGAGCAGATGTGAGATGAAAAAAAATCAATATTGTAGGAGCATTTTTGTTGACATTCCTATTAACTTAATCTTGACTTTCATTGCGTTTGGTGCTTGTGTACACTATTTTTTTTACTTCTTGGATTTCCTTTATTCATTTTGGAATGATTCTAGTGTGTGGTTTTGTAGAAAGCATTTTATGAGTCATATACATTCAGTCCAACAGCAGAAAATTCTTTTGCTAAAATTTAGCACCTTTTAAGGTGAGGTTATTAATGCAACATCACTTTTAAGAACAGCTGCCAGCATATTGCTGAATAATCTAGCACCCCTTTCACCTTCTCCACACAGCATTCTGGTGCCATATGGAGTACGTGAAAAGTTCTAACTCCACCTTCATAACCCAGGCCTACAGGAGTGCGTCTAACCCAGACTCTCATTCCACCTTCATAACCCAGGCCTACAGGAGTGCGTCTAACCCAGACTCTCATTCCACCTTCATAACCGGGCAGCTGTGCTTTATCTTCTTTTGTGCATTAAGTCTTCTGTAAATATTACCCAAACAAACATACTTAGGTAGGCCTTTCTCTTCCATTACCTGTGTAATGCTGTGAAATACTCCTTTGCTCTGGTATAATGAAGTCCAACAGAAGCCCCCTCTTATTAATAAAAAGCTTGGTAGGTATGGCATTTGGTTGAATCTGAGCGATTCAAAACCTCCACATGTTACAGCTACTGGGCAGCACTATCCTTGGGAAACATGCTGCCCCTCATTTTATTTCTAATCAGCTAAATAGGTGATACATGGTGACCAGAGTGGGGACATTCAGGTCCAGAAATTACAAATCCAGACCAGGATTTTGTTTCAACTAATCAGTTGAGTACTCTGTGACTGTGACTCTTAATGACTCTTTCAACCAACCTGAGTATAAACAAAATCCTGGTCTGGATTTCCCAACTCTAATGGTGGGTGCCGTAGGCTGGCATTTTTATCAGCTTTTTTGACTTGTTATTTATAAAGGAATCTAGAATAATTATTGTTTTCACTCTTTTTATTGCTTTATCATAAGCAACACAAACTTACAATTTTACATCTATCTGGAGTTTTCTTATTGTGGTTTGGTTGTGTGCCTTCCTGAAATAGACAAACACATGTCCCTTTGGTACTCGGGTCAGAATCTTTTGGTTTAACTACGCTACAGTACAACACAATGAGTGATGACGGTGGCTTGAAAATGCAAGATATTTCTCTGGCTGGGGTTTTCCAGCTGTGTTCCCAACTGAAAGCGACTGGTCAGCAAAATGAGGTGGGGAGGCTGCAGAATAACAAATGGCAATTCGTCAGAAATAAGTTCTCGCACCCCTGACATGTACAAGGCAGCCTAAATGAATAGGATGTAACAGCTGAGTGGCTGTAGCCCCCCTCCCCTCTCCCATTCTAGGAGTCTATCGATTTCAGCACTCGTCGCTTTAAAGGGTGTCTAGGAACACTTCTCTGCTACCTAGCTGAAGCAGAACTGGGAAAACGCCGCAATTAAAACTTACTTTCATGGAACACTCTGCATTATTCATTAGCGTGAGCCCGGTGTTTAAAATTCTCAGCATGTTTTATTTAAAAGTCATTGGGCCAGGCATCTCGAAGAGTTAATTACCGTGATGTTTTCCTCTGAAATCCGCCATGCCACTGGTTTACGGATAATGAGGTCAAACGGTACATCACAAGGTAGACCACGAGCTAAGAGCACCAGGACTGTCTTTTCAGGGGGAGGCACTGCATTTCTGCTCCTGTCTCCTATACATGCTTTGTATTTCCACTGGCAACAGACGAGCGAGACAGTTTTGTTTTTCATTTGTTGTTGACTCTACCTGTCTCACATCTAGTAGCCCCTTCCAGTGGTAGAAGGTGAGCCATTCCTGGATTTGCCCCGCTGTAGAATGGAAGCATCCTAATTAAGAGCGTGTCAAGGACACTCCTGAAGGACTTTAGAGAGCTACATCATAATGACTTAAATTAGCCATGTTCAAATAAAATGAAAACGGAGAGTAAACTGTAGTGCAGACTCTTGAGTCATCTCCTTTGTGATAATGCAGTGAATCAGGTGGCATTAGTGAATGCGTGCACAACACACTCATTCCATGCATGTGTGAGACAATTTGTGGCAATTAAATTGTAATGCAAGCTATCAAAATATAGTCCAGAGACATGCAGCTCAGCATGGGATCTCTAAATCGTAGTGTGTGACTGTGCATGTGTTTGCTGATCTGTGATTGACTGGCATCAAATCCATGGTGCCCATCATCCTAGTGCCCTTTGCTGCCCGGCTCCAGATTCCCTTATGATGCTGTCCAGAGAAGCAGCTGGGAGGTGGATGAATGGATGTGAATGGAGAAGGGGAATGTGAATGCAGAGCTGAGTTTTCTACTGTAAGCAAGGGAGTTACATGCTTACAGGGCAATATTATGGGAACCTGAATAACATTTCGATGTGGTGTGAACCTTAGGCCAACCTTTCCTTGAAGTGGCGTTTCCTGGGTTCCAATTACAGCATGGCTCTCCCTGTTACATTTACAGCGTTGTCTCTGCCTCTCTGCTTAATTCCTATTGTTACTGCTACTGTTCCCTGGATGTTTGTGTTGTTCATGGAGAGCAGCCCTCTTGCCCCCCCCCGACTTAATGATCACAGGTGCTGAGAGCCAATGAGCATCTTTGGGAATTGCGACAGTAAGCCGCTGTGCTTAGGCCCAGTATTTCTGTAATTCTGTAAGGATGAACGGATTGTGCGGTAAACTGAAGGTTGGGACCTTAGAGGCTGATGAGGGGGTGCAGTGGGAGGCAGAAGCAGGACACAGAGATCATCACAAGTCACAGTATTTTGTGCTAGCTGCAGAACTAAAATGGAAAACATGTGACACACTTTTGGTATATACTTATTTTTTCCTTAAAGCACTTCTCTTATTGTTTAAATTCCTCCTTGAGAAAATTCCCTCAGGATTATCTTACTCTTTGGGAATAGAGAATCAAACAGGTATTTTAATAACTTCATGGCATGACAAATTTCTAATATTGTAACCAGTCTCTAATGATTATGGTGCTCTTACTTGTCATACACTTTATTTGGTTATGCGTTTCTGCTCTGAATATTCACGTTCCTCTTCTGTGCTATTGATCGATTTATAACTAATGGTGCATCACATTAAAATGAGCATATGCATTACATTAATTTCCAGATGGTACTGATGCATGGTATTGAATTCAGTATCACATTACTTACTTAATTAACTTTAAGAGTAAAATAATTCAACTGGATTTTGAACTGAAATGCAGATCTGGCGACTCACTAATATAATGACTTTAAAAAACAAACTGTGTACATCCGAAACACTGTATACATATATTTTTAAATGTTACATGGAGACATGGCCAACAGTATTGGCACCCACCCACTTTTTAAAAAAGAATCAATTTTCCATGAATTAAGTTCACCATTTTTCATTCCACATTCCATAGATTAGACACTTTGCTTTTGATTTATGATGACATATTATTTTAGTTAATAAAACAAATGAAAAATGGCATAGACAAAATTATTGGGACTCCTAACCTAATATTTGTCTACTGTACGGAATATGGAATAAAGAATGGTGGATGGCAATTATCTTTAGTCAATTTCAACTTAGAATATAGTAACTCATTTTTCAAAAGTGGAAGGGTACCAATACTTTTGGCCACATCTGTAAATAGCCCTGCTAAAGTTTTCAAAGTCATCATGTCCAGGATCAATCACATTCTAGTTAAAAATATTTTCTTGAAGACCTAAATTATTTGCTACATTACAGAAACAATGTCTCCAAATTTTAGGACAGTACATTTAAATTTATTTAGAGCCAGCTTTGACTGGCTAGTTTAGGATACTTTCACCTACCACAGGTTTTGGAGCCTCATTTCTCTCATCATTACAGTATGGTGCAGGCCAAATGGGATGACTGGGAAGTACTGGTATCTAAAGCAGACATTCTCTGGAGAGCTGGTTCACCACTTCACGCCATCAAAACAGCACAGATACTCTTTCCCACTCTTTAGCCCACACCACTTTAGAATTGCACAGCCACAATGATGTTGGTATCAATGGGGAAAAAAGTTAGATGTATGCTGATTATAAAGCCGTCCTTTTCTCAGTCACTGACTAACTGCACCATGCACTACACTCCTTTCAGCGTAAATTCAACCAACCTTTAATTCTTCAGAGGAAAATGAGGCTGTAACTCACTTTTCCAAATCCATTCTTTACTTTATGAGATTGCAATGCTGTTTGATTTAGTTTTATGAAGGCTTGCTGTACCAAATTGAATGTATTCTGTTATAACCAAACATGTTGCAGGCCTCATTGTGTCCATTAGTGGGCTGGTGGTAAGTGAAATGATGATCAGTATGTGATCATTTCG
Source organism: Gymnarchus niloticus (assembly GCA_009936485.2). NCBI lineage: Eukaryota > Metazoa > Chordata > Actinopteri > Osteoglossiformes > Gymnarchidae > Gymnarchus > Gymnarchus niloticus. The sequence goes on along the minus strand of JAACJT020020403.1, from coordinate 34,625 downwards.
GTGTAGCTGGAAAGAAGCAGATTCATGAACAGGGGTGGCATGGTGACTCGGTGGATATCACTGTGGCTGCAGTCGTCCGCCTCCATTCTCTGTGTGCTGAGCTTGCATCTTCTCCCTGACTGCCTCAAATACTTTGCTTTCATTCCTGTAGTCCACAGACATGCAGTTAGGCTAACCGGGGTCTGTAAATATCCTACCGTTTATGCATGCATGTATATATATCCAGTGATGGACTGGCAAGCCATCCGGTGTGTATCCTAGCCCTGTGCCTTGTGCTCCCTACCCCACACAAGCCTGCCTGCAGTCAAGTTTTAATAAATTAAATAAGCCACTAGGATTGGTTGAGACATGTGCGAACCACTGGGTGGCGCTCTATTTGAGTAGTTAACCTGTAGGCCCGAAACAGCTGTTATTACACGAGATATTACCTCACTTATGGCATTGCAGGAGTTGGAACGGTGATCATGATTATGATGATTTTATATTCATACATGCCAGGACAAATATAGAAGGAGTCTTACAGTAACCTCTGCAAAAGCAAGACCAACAAGCCATGCCGTAGTGTGCTGCAGGCGATGCTCTGTGCTGTCATCAAAGTATCAGTAATGAGCAGGCTGATGACAGTTGCAGGAAGTGAAGGTGGGTGGAACATTAGCCGCTTTGGCACACGGAATCTCTTGCCTCCTTTGCCAGCATTATGATTAGATTACTCGGCGTTTGGCTAACAAGGATCCGGAATATTAAAACATCTCGCATTTCTTCCCCCCCCCCCTTTGTAAACCTTATTTTCATTTTGATGTCTGGCTGGAAAAATGTTCTTCGTGGCAAAGTGGGGCTGATATGCCTCTTGTCATTTTGTTTTGCAAGTGCAACATGGGTAAAGAGTTTTATTTTGGTGCTCTGTAGTTTCTGCTGCAAGTCTGCGGCCTTTTGATTCCACATGGTGGCTACTTGGCTTTAAGAATGGTATGGAGAGAAACTTCTGGAAATGTCAATGAAATGTCAAATGCCTTCTGGCCTTCCCTGTTTCACCTTTTGGAAATGTAGTGTTTCTGCTCTGTTTACATTGGAGTAAGTGTGGTAGGAGAAAAGAACGGAATTCAATGTTGTCCAGACTTCAGGATACTAAATGATGCTTGGGGACAAACACTAAAGTGCTAAAACATGACAGGCATTGATCTAAAAGGGAAAAAGAACAGTTATGGTATCATTTATATTGTAACATTGCAACTCTGTTAGGAGCTGTTAAGAATCGGTGGCTCGTAATGAACTCGTAAACTGAGGTCTTCTCTTGATCTCAGGGGTCCAAGTGGGGCTGCTTCTCTACAACACCCTAAAAAAAAAAATCAAGCATGCATGCCCATTGGACACACAGTAAAGTCTCACTGCCGTTGCAAGACATGTTTTGGAAATCACACGTCAGCAGGCTTTTGAGTTACATACTGTAGGGAGTTTATTACTAATTTAATCAAATATCCATTAAAGCTCTTCATAGAAAGATATGAACAAGCCGTCCCAAAGCAGCAGCACTTAATATGCGTTACTTAGCATAGCATTAGCTGCTGTTCCTCTTGGTATTGTGCCTCAGCAGAATCTTTACCTTTGCATGCATATTTCTAGATACTCCATGTAAGCAATGCATTGTGTGACGAATGTTGCTTAATGTATTTGTCATTTGACAAATTTAGTGCTACATCTACATATTAGTGACGGGAGGCTTCAAAACCCATAGTGGGTGGGAGTATCCCAAACTACCAATCAATGCTGGCTATTACCAGTTGTTCTGGATACTTTCACCCACCATGGCTTTTGAAGCCTTATTTAGAGTTACCTTTGATTGGTAGTTCAAGATATTCCCACCCACCATGGATGTTGACGTCTCCTTTTAGTGCCAGCATTGATTAGTTAATTCAGGATAGTCCCACCCACCACAGGTCTTGAAGCCTCATTTTTCCCCTCACTATCGTATATTAGCTATAGTGACAAGAAAAATTCCTTGCTTTATCAACCTTGCTTTTATTTATTCTGAAGCTTCCTTATTTCACATATCACGCTGAAATTTAAAAATTTTAAAGCTTTAATTGTGCCCAATTTCAACCATACAGATGACCACAGTATTAAATAAATGAACTCTGCTCTTGGCGTTTTTCGAAACAACTATTGCCTGGAGTTCACTAAAAAGGGTTTAGTGAAGGTAGTTGACAAATAGCCTAGTTTCATTCACTGTTCATTTTACAAGTTTTACCTAGAGCCAGCGTTTCTGGTGTAAGTGGCCTGCAATTTATTAGTGGCCTGTAGGTGTCAGCCATGATCCAAAATGTAGAAGAAAACATCCACCTTATGGCTTCCAATCAGACCACCCAAAACCGCAGAGCAATCGTGGAGCCTTTCACATGGTGTCAGCCTTCCATCTGAAACAGAATGATTACTACAGAACATTAATATTAGTCATGCTTATACATGCTGCTGTGCGTTCAGAGATGTTGAGTAAGTTGTTCCCAGAAAGGTGTATGGGAAATAAGTCCAATGAGCTTCTGAGTAAAGCAATGCATATTAATGTACACAATGAGAAAACCCAGCACGACACTGGGTAAAGTGGTCCTTGTTCATTAACGGTTAACCTAACCTCTTAGGAGCATATTGTTTGTTGCATGTTGCAGTAGAAGTATTCTGTAAATGCAGAGACATACTATACACTTTAGATGGAAATGTATTCAGCAATGATGGTTTGATGTCTGACCTTCTATCCAAAATGAATCAACATGTAACTAGTGCCACAATCTGTGATGAATATTAGAACTGCCAGGCATTCTTGTGGGCTGTAGAATCCTCCTCTAATATAATAACCTGTCAGTGTTGAAATTTGCATGATGCTGTCAGGTGTCACAGCCAAAAGGAAGATGCAATCTTACCTATTTAATCCCTTATCATGGAACAGCAAAAGCTTTCTCGTTGGGGATGGGGGATTTACTAGGTGTTTGTGACAATGACTTGGATAAACTATGTAGCTCAGACATCAGTCGACAGCAGGAGAAACAAAGCACATCACGGCATCTCATAATATGTACAGCTGTGATGAAGATTCACCGGTATGGTCTAGTACGTGCCAGAATGCTCTGCATGCTCCCTCACCCGGTTGGTTGCTAAAGCCAGGTTTGTTCCAAGCCCGTGGCATGAAGACATCTGGTTTACAATCCTTCCGTTAAAGCTTCTAAGTATTTGAAAGAGTGAGATGTGTACAGTAATAGTACAGAATGCCTCTCATCAGAGACCGTATTTCTCAGTGAAACAGACACAATTAGCACTGTTGAGAGACCATCTGCGGCAGCTGCAGCGTGTAAAGGAAAGAAAATTGATATCCATGAAAAAGGCAGCCAGTTATCCTCCATCCTGTTAAGTAAGTATTCTGTTAAGCATAAAGGCTGCTGGTTACCAGCCCTGTCTCCCATTCTTGTGGGCAGTGAGCATGTTTCCCTGGCAGCTTAAGGAGTGAGGAAGTGACAGTCATTCCTCAAGAAGAGCTGAGACTAGCTACAGAAGGTGTTAAAACTATTCTGTTATATAAACTATGACCATTCTCGGTATTTTTGGAATACCTGAATCACTGTTGTTTTGGCAACAGTGACAACACAAAAACACTCAAATACTAGTCATGTAACTTATCTTACTAAGTAAAGATATTGTGTTACACAGGTTTCGTGCAACCTATGATTACTTGAAGCCTAGATCTCAGGGAAAAAGGTCGCTTATTCACACGGTATGACTATGTAGCTGAATAATGTATTCTGAGCAGTCCCCTTAGTGACAAACTGACATACTTGCACAGTTTCCTATAAACTGTTGTGTGGAAGTATTGGCTAAATCCTCTATACAAATTCATTCTTTAAGCAATAGCTGGCAGACAAAACACGTGTGTGATGTTTTGGAAATGCACTTCAGAGAGCTTATCTGCCATTGACATGGGCAATTTGATTACATGCCCCAGTTCAAGCGAGTATAACTGAAAGACATATCATCATTTTCCAGCAGGGTCCACTTTAAAAATGATGAGCTGGAGATTATATAAATAATGGTTGTGCGGACATGACGGATTGTGCACTAATTTTCTCGGTTTGGAAGGCGGATGCTTAGAAGTTGGCCAGCAGTTTTGCATTTGCACCTAGTGATATTAGGAGCTTGACTTGTACCGTAGCCTGATCTTCCCCGGGAATGCTTAATGACGCCGTGTGTTTAATGGGCGAGACTTGGATAATAAACAGTAGGTGGCTTTCTCCTCCGTTTTCTAGCACATACCCACTGACAAGCTCCCAAAAAACCCCTGCCTCCTTCACATATCATTGACTTCAAGACCGAGAATGAGGTGCTTTGGTCTGGAGCATCGGCTGTGCCGGGAGATATTGACAACCGTGGATAAGACTGTGGTAGTGAAACCTGCTGCCGCTTATTTGTGATCCTGACAAAAGCTGCTTTCTTCACACATTTTAGCAGCACCTTTCATGGATGATGGAAAGTTTGAAGAATTGAGAGCCCAGTGTTTTCATTATTAGAACTGGGAATAAGGCCAGTCTGTATATTCAACACCAGGTGAACTACCAGGGTACAGCCAGGCAGAAGGAGTAGTTTATCTTGCTGAAGGACTGAGCAACAAAGCATTGTAGTTTTTTTTTCCGGCTGTATTATGACAATTAGACGCATTATTTACACACAAACTACGTTAATGCCTTCAACCTAAGCAGTTCCACGAAATCTCAATGAAAACAAATTTTCTGTCTGCTTCTACCAGTGTGACAGATTACTGGAGTGTATGGAGTGTGGACCTTATTGGTGTAAAATAATACTGTTGGCCTGGTTGAGTGCTGCATATGGAACATTTGCTCCACTTAATTAAACTCAGAGATTTCACTCTTTCAGCTCTGCAGAATTCGCATTAAATCACATTTGGAGTATGCCAATGCTTTCCAAAGCAAAAGAGACCCTGATTCCTGGGTGCATATCCTTACATGAATGAAAAAAGGAGATGGGGATTAAGCAGAGTTAATGCAGTATTTATCAACATAAAAGAGTCATTTTGCAGACAAAATGATTATTTTTTGACTTCACTGTCAACCTAGCGATCTTCTCTTGACATTCAAAGTGTGCAGTACTCCACAGGCTGACAGCAATCCTTCCCATACGTGCACACGTGTGGGCAGCTGTACAGTACCACAGCTATACTGTGCTGTGTTTGCTAACGCACGCGTGTGAGCTCTTAACATTAGGGATTTTGAACACGCCCTCTTTAGAAGTGGGTAACAGTTTCATGGTCAGCAATGACAGAAGGCTGTGACAGGCTGTGCTATTCAGACAGGGCAGATTTAGTATTATAATCCAAAAAAACTGAACCAGATAAAGTCTGGGTGGGCAGAGTCTATAAAACAGTACTGCTTTCTAAGAACAAGCTGCTCACTGTTGGTGTCACCTATGAACGTTCTGTTAATGTGTACTGCCTAAGTTCACAATCTGGTGATTTTTAGAGTAATTAGACTAGGATAAAAAGAAACTTTTAAGCCTCTTTTAAAACCCATTAGATACTGCTTAATTATAGCTACAAAAAAGGCTATTACCTAAATGATATGTTTGGATGTTTTCCATCTCTTTAATTGTAATACAGAATAATTTGACATTGTTAATGATTACGCAAGGAAATATCATATCAAAAGTGCTAGTTTTATGTGTTCTTGCCCTCAGAATAGTCATTACAGCAGATTACTCCACACCACTGTTACTGCAGTCACAGACCAGGCTCATCAACCCTACAGCAAATAAGAAGATTTCCTGCTTAAGTTTTTTTCTGCACTCTTTAACTATTTCATCCCTAAATGATGTTCCGGACACTAATGACCTGACTTGCTTTGGCCTGAGTCCATCCCATGTAGCACAGGGCACCAAACGGTGGACACACCTTGGAAGAATGTTCTCGTTTTTTATTACTCTTGCTTTGCTCAGTACTGGTAATTTTCATTTGAACACTTTTTTTCGCCTAAACACAACACAGGCACAAAGAAAGACATTAAAGACAATAACATTTATATAGTCTCATCTGCAGTAGTCTGGTTGGTTTTAATTCACTTTAGTAGTTTGTAGTCACAGACTAAGGCAAAAACCAGTAATATCTATAATTTACTGTCAGAAGAAATCTTGCCTTCACCATTATTATAAGTGTATATGGACATCACAAACACCTAATACAGCCTGTGACACAAATGCAGTCATACATGTAATGAACATGTACAGTACATCATGCAAGCATTAAAATATGTTAACAGGCTCAAGGAGATGGCACAACAGAATGCGCTAATTGTAAAGTTATGACTTACCTCTGTGTATAAGGCTACACCTTCCAGGATAACCCTGCCTTGATGTGATTGACTCTGCCTATCTCAGTAGTTTTACTTATAATGTTTCCCAGGCAGCTACAGTTTACTTGAGCTGTCTTTCAAAAACTGGCTAAATGGTGGTGTGGGATAAAATGAGTTATTTATAATCCTACAGAAAAAAGCTGAATATAAACCAAAATTGAAAAAAAAATTTTCACTGCCCCCCTCCCCTCACTTATCACAACCATGCTGGTCTTTAAATCCCCCAAAGTAATGCATCAGCCTTCATGGAACACCGTTGGTTTACATGTTCCATCAGGATGATGCTGATGATGGTTATTATTATTCAAATGCACAATGATTTTTATTCCTCTTGTTTTTCTTTCCTCCACCATTTGATCGAGATGCCAATATGGTTTCCATGGAAACTCAAAGACATTCCTTCCCTCCTGCATCTCTTTGCTATTTTTGGATGGGCATACCTAGAAGCCTGTTTGGGGACAAACATCTCATTTACATCTGCATGGAGGAAGAGACTGGGTGGGTGACATGGAAGCTCCTTTAACATGTTAAAGAATGCTCTAACGTTGCAGTTGAACACAAACTGGCAGCCTGGCCAGGTCTTTGCCAAAATAATGCCAAAGAGTCACACTGAATCTTATATAGCTCTTACCAATTATGTTTGAAAAAATGTATATAAATATGCCAGATGAATACAAATGTGGCAGATAATTAATCACATGCACACCTATCTGGCACAAAAACGTCTCCAACGGGACAGTTAAAATAAAATGTAATGTTTATGATGGTCTATTCCCCCCATCTCTGTAAATATTTGACAAATCTGGAGGTGAGAGAATGTGCTGCTTCTATCAGTGTGTCTGCCATCTTCCATTTCTCTTAGGGTCCCGGTCTGGGTTTGGGCTGAATTAGAGAGGAGTGGCATTAAAAAAATTGTGTCTGACCCCAGCAAGTAATAACTTCTCATCCACTGGGACTGGAAAATGAAATAGGAAACCAGAGAGCCAACTTAAATGAAAAAAATAAACACTTATATTTCTGTGTTAAGATTTCAGACCTATGTACCGTTCCAATACGTCACACCTAATACATGGCTTAGTGGAAAGATCCAAGCTTTAAAATCACTGTCTGGTCACATGACATGCTTTCCTCTGAGATGAGGTTCAATGCACAAGAAAGATGGACAAGCCGTCAATGCAGCACCTTCGCCCGTGTTGGTAGCCGTCTGCGTGCAGCCCTCATGCAGATCCAGTAGGCTTTCCATGCCTAGAGGCAATTTCATTTAAGGTTCACTCACAAGACACACATAATAATTTTGTTGTCATGTTGCTGTTTAAAATATATGGCGTGAATTCAGAAACCTTGCTTTCACAGGTGTGGAAGTTGCTCAGAACATTACTAGTTTTGTTAACATTAGTTTCGTGGCTTTTAGGTTCAACTGTAAGTGAAAGAAAACTGCAGGAATATAGTCAGGACATGTCCCATGGTGCTGTCTTCAGCAAAATCTTCCTTGGCCTCCATTAAATGGTAACAGCAGACTTTAGCAGTTTTGGCAACAGGGCATGGAGATACTGGAGACAGAGGTTGGTCTTGCATGACACACAATGACAATGGTGTGAAAGATGTAGATGTAGGATCCATAACCTCATAAACTGTACATGTACTGCATGGTCTAATGGTGAGAATTGTCAGTGAGCCTTAGGTTTTCAGTGGGCACATTGTGTTTAGGCTTGGTGTTAACACTTGATTGTTTAACAATGTAGTTCTGTACTCTCAGCAAGTTTTTCTCAGGCGGTACAGTCAGGCATAAGATGTTCACTAAACACAAATGAGAGATTTTTTTTTTTTTTTTAAACTCAAACGCGTTTCGCACCTGACTACTGTTTGGAACCATGGGATGGATGGATGAATGGATGAGTGGATGAGATGTACCAAAGTGATCTACTGCAATCCAGGTGAAATCCTTGACAATATACAGAAATCAGTCCATCTTTCAATCCATTATTCTGGTCAGGGTTGGGGGGTGGAGCCTGTCCCCAACAGCACAGGGCACCAGGAAGGGGAAACATCCTGGACAGGAAGCCGGTCCATAGCGGGGCACATACATACATGAACTCACACACACAGGGCAGGCTGGGGTTTAAACTCTTAACCCTGTAGGTGTGAGGCAACACCACAAAGATACCACATGTACAGACATTATTTTAATAATAAAAGCTAAACCCACAGACCAAACTAACAACATGAGCTCTAAGCCACTATACAATAAGATCCATTCATCCATCTTTCATAACTGCTTATCCAGTACAGGGTTATGGTGATTCCAGAAAACACAGGCAACAAAGCAGGGCGACACCCTGGACCTGGCTTACATAAACAATAACATACTATGGGCATACTTAAATTGTGAAACTGTTTTTAGCGATGGTGCTCAGCTTCATGGCAGATAGTGAAGCTGATGAAACGTCAAATAGCAGTTTAAGTGATGAATACTAGCCTGGCATGTAATGAAACTCAGGTCAGAAGGGAGACAAGATTGTGCTGAACTACCTCTGCATTAATTAGTCTTAAATGTACAGTGGTGGAGGTCAAAAGTCTATGAAAATGGTGAGTGTTAGTGTAATATATATTCAAGGGCAAGATAAAAGATATAGGGTATCTTGTAAAATAGGTAAGGTTATGTGGGACCAAGTTAGTCTAAAAGATGATGAGAATTAGTCAAATAGTGTATGTTCAATGGTACGATAAAGTAATAATGCATGATCGTGTAAAATCAGCAAAAATATGAAGGACGCAATGAGCATCCCCATGACATGCAGATAACGGTGAAATTAAAGTGGAGCCAGTGATGGCTGATGTCCTGTAGATATAGAGAAGGAGCTTTGTCCAGCTGGAAGCTCATCAGGTGGTGGCTCAGCATTAAACGTGAAAGTGGAGTGCCGGTTGACAGAAAGGGCAGGGACAGATAAATGAGGTATGGACAGACTCTGGAGGTATTACACTGAAAGCACAGGCCTGGAAGCTGGGGGCAGTAGTCAGTAGAGTTTAGATATAGTCATTAAAGTCATTTTTGCACTAATAGATGGCAAACTACTTTGTATCTGTGCACATGCAGAAGTAGTAGTTTTATTGTGTCATTGGTTCTGCGGCTTACGAAAAAAAGACTGAGAAAATGAAGGGTGAAGTGACACTGAGGGAAAGTCACTAAAGAGATTTAGGAGTGAGAGATCTAAAAAGGTGCTAAGAACACTTAACCCAGTATGGACAGAATGTGTTGGGGATTGATGAAAAGTTAGCAGGGCACACAAAAAGGTGGATACATCATCTTGTGAATTTTCCTGCTCTGTTCGCAATGTACCTCATCATAGGAGAAAAGACAGATCACGGCTTTACTTTTCTTTACAAGTTTTCTCGAATGCTGTTTGGTTTTTGACATACACTAGTGGTATGTCAAAGATTAAATTGTATGCAGAAGCAAATTCGGATTTCCTTGCAAATTGTCTCATACAATGTCACACTTGGAGAACATTTTCCCGAATGCCATAATAACTAATAAAATAGCTTAAGAGCTGTCAAGTGATGGTATCTAAGATATGCATTGAACTTAGCAGGGATTGAAATAAGTCCTGAAAATTCTGTAAAAGTGTTTACCTGTACTTTGCACAGTATTCAAGATGACCACCTTTCTAAACCTGCTGCAGATTGGAAATATCATCTTAAACAATTTTCAATTTAATTTTAATCTCCAAAACATTTAGCTGAAATGATTGGCTATTTGCACATTAAGACTATATACAGTGTTACACCTGTCAGATTAGCCCATTCAGCCACTGAGAACATACACAGATGGTGCATGGTTAAAAACAGATCAAATTACTGGGTTAATTCAATTGGGGGGGGGGGGTTGACTGCTTTTAATATTCCAAAAAGGAAGAATAGGGGGATAAAAGCAAAAATGGCTGAAGCAGGCATCTGTTTTGCTGCAGGGTGATAACACCATTTAAAACCTGAAGAAGCCAGAGTGGAAGGAAATGTAAAAACTGAAGACTTGACCTTTTGACATTCAAAGTACAACATATCCACAGCAAGTGACCAACAGCTACTCAGAACCTGTAGTCAGCATGTTCCTATTATCCCATCTCCACCTATGGAGCACCCAATGGAGGGTACATCAATAATCCTTGTGTTAATGTAAGAATAGGAGCCCCCCCACCTCTGTGAAATACTGGCTGTCTCTGTAGCAAATATAAGGGGGGAAAAACATTTAAAACTCCCAGGGACTTCACAGGTAAATGGACAGTTTTGAATGGGGTGGGTACTGGTTTTTTTTTGTCTGTTTTTGCACAGCGATGTAGGGCAAATAAAATTAATTCTGAACTTCAGACAGGAAAATGGAGACAGTCCCCCAAAAACATCCCCCCAAATATATCTAAAAAAAGCTGAAACACATTATGTTGTTCTATGTTTTGGGATAAATCTGTCAGACAAATTTATAGAGGTGTCTTTGTAGAACAGCATCATAGACGCAGACTATACATGTTACTGCACTTACAATACAGTAACAGCCAGGCAACCCCCAAAAAGGGAACAGTTTTGAAGGTGGTGGCCACGGACAATTGCTCTCTCCTCATCCTGCCTGGCTGATTGCATTTTGCTATAGTGTCCTTGTCACTACTGGCAGCATGAGGCCATTACCTGCAGGCCATTCAAGTTGCACAGGTAGTCCAGCTCTTCCAGGATGGCACATCCATACGTGCTGCCACACAAAGGTTTGCTGTGTCTCTCAGCACAGTCTCAAGAGCATGGAGGAGATGCCAGGAGACGGGCCGTTACACGAGGAGAGCTAAATATGTCCGTAGAACCCAGCAGCAGGACCGGTATCTGCTCCTTTGTGCGAGGAGGAGCAGGAGGAGTACTGCCAGAGCCCTACAAAATGACCTCCAGCTGGCTATTGGTGTGCATGTTTCTGAACAAACTGTCAGGAGCAGACTCCATGAGGGTGGCATGAGGGCCTGACATCCTGTAGTGGGACCTGTGCTCACAGCCCATCATTGTGCAGATCGATTGGCATTCATCAGAGAATACCACAGTTGGCAGCTCCACCATTGGTGCCCTGTTCTTTTCACAGATGAGAGCAGGTTCACACCGAGCACATGTGACAGACGTGAAACAGTCTGAAGACGCTGTGGTGAACGTTATGCAGCCTGTAACATCATCCAGGATGACCAGTTTGGCGGTGGGTCAGTAATGGTCAGGGGAGGCATATCCTTGGAGGGTCGCACAGACCTCCACGTGTTTGGCAACGGTACCCTGACTGCTGTTAGGTACCGAGATGAAATTCTCAGATCCACTGTCAGACCTTATGCCTGTGCAGTGGGCCCTGGGTTCCTCCTGGTGCAGGACAATGCCCAGGCTCATGTGACCAGAGTGTGTAAGCAGTTCCTGGATGACGAAGGCACTGATGCCATTGACTGACCTGCACATTTCGCAGACCTGAATTCAATTCAGAACCTCTGGGACGTTATGTATTAATGCGTCCGACACCGCCAAGCTCACTGATACCCTGATCCAGGTCTAGGAGGAGATCCCCCAGGACACCATCCGCCGTCTAATCAGGAGCATGCCCAGATGTTGTTGGGAGTGGATACAGGCACGTGAGGGCCATACTCGCTACTGAGTCACATTATGAGTTGCCGTGATAAAATTCATGCAAGTTGGATCAGCCTGTGATTAAAATTTTTTACTTTGATTTTTGGTATGATTTTGAATCCAGCCTTCAGTGGGTTGGTGATTTTTGTTTCCATTGATCATTGTTACATCATTTTGTTTGCAGCGAATTACACGGTACTATTCAGTAAAGATTTTCCAGTTGAATATTTCGTTCATCGAGATCCGATGTGTGATTTAACTGTTCCCTTAATTTTTTGAGCAGTGTACAATACAATTTGTTTTGGTAAAAAATCATCACTAAGAAAATTGTCGTTTCTTGCTCACTACTCCAACACGTAATGCTGTTTGCCAACCCACAAGAACAATTATTTGATGTATCATGCAATATTTTACTAAAAAATAAATTTTGTACATGTATGAAAACAGACAGTAGATTTTACGTAAAATGTATTTACCACTGTGTGTCCAGAGTCATCTTTGAGGGTAAAGCGTGTCATGGCAAAACTAGATTAAAGACTATTTTCACCATCATCTTCCTATTAATAGTGCTGCTGAGCATAGCTTTGCTCACTGTGAAGGGGGGGTGACTCTCTGAAAACAAATTCACCTCCATTCTTAGTTTAAAATGAGAAACGTAAGGACTCTTGCTGAGATGTCTTTATCTATGTTTTCAGACAGAACTGTGATATGAATCGCCTGTACAATCTATAGCTTTGCCAGGGAAATGCAAACCGAATGAAAGAAACATTTCACCTTCTTTATGATATTTTATCATAAATTGCAAACAAACAGTATGCCAGGCATTCATATCTGTTTCGGCAGTTGTAATATTCTAATGCAGAATTTGTCTTGACACATCTGCAACCAGCTTTTCCTGTTAAGGCAGTTATTTCCATTCTGATTTTTTTTTTTTTTTTTTTTCTGTAGCTTAACTCTATGGAGAGCAGGTTGGTGTAATTCCCTGGCTTTTCTGCAGTTCTTTGTTCAGATGTTTGTTTGCAGTTCTTTGCTTTATGTCAAAAATATTGGCGCTCATAGCTCGCGTTTGTTCCCGCTCAGGCAGTAGGTACAGAGGGCCGGCAAAACTAGCTTGACAGATACTGCAGCGAGTCTGACCCCTTGACCTGTAAACACCACTTTCCTGCCAGCCAAATTGTTCTTTTTTCCTCCCCCCTCCACATTTTGTAAAAAAGAAACAGGATGTACCAGAAAACTGGCCACAAAAAATGAAAGCAGGATAAGCCAGCAAATTGTAATTTGTCGTAATGTTACGAGTTAGGTACATTAGGTGAGGACCATCCATGCACTGTAATGCTATTGACAGCAGGAAGGAAGGAGCGTATTTAGCTTAGGCTGTCAGCAACTGTTCCAGTAACAATAGCCATGGTGTTACAATAGCAAAATGTAAGTCTGAGATTCCTAAACCACACCAGCAGGACTGTAGAAGTGGTAGTTGACACGCTTTGAAGATATTGACTTCTACATGAAAACGGCAGTTTCCATTACTTGTCCCTATTGGGTGCGGCATGCTACTGGATAAGTTGGGTATTGGTTCCCCCAATTCCAGTGAAGAACCCCTTTGAGCAATTACCCAAGGCTCATCCCCCTGGCTTGCTGAGAATATTATGGGAGACCCTTTTGCTGTGTCTTATACTGTATATGTAGTGTTTGTAAAAATGGATGGGGGGTGGTAGTAATTCTCTTTATGCAATTAGGAAACTGACATCAATCATTAAATTATTTCCCATCTTCTCTCATCCAATTTTTAGTGTTTCTTTTGGCATGCTAATTTATGTTTCCTGGGATTTTGTTCTTGAACAAAATCTTATTATCCTTGTTTAGCACAATTGTGGATTTCTGAAAAAAGGAAACAAAGAGAAACACTGCTTCATATTTTTTCAAAGGAAACAAAAATTACACAACAACAAAAAACTAGTAAAATAACATCAAAGTAAATTTAAAATATAGTGAACAATCCAGTCAAGTCAATGTCAGGGGTCAAGTGCAATTGCCAGAATCATCATCACCACCACCACCCCCCCTCACCACTATAAACTAATTTTTGAACATTTTTGGTTTTGGTAGATAATGTTTACCTGCCATTTTAAAAGTCTGGACACTCCTAGTCTAGTTAATTGATGTGATGATTAAGTCTGCCCATCTTTTTGAGTTCATAATCTTATACTAAAACCTTCAACTTTATGAGCACTGTGGAACTGGGCAGTCTTTTAATTTGCCTAAAATGTCTAGTCATTTGTGCTTCAAATGAAAGTTCAGGTTTGATCTGATCAGCCCTCAGCTTGTTCCTGTTCTCTCAGTCCAACTGCCCTCATTATAGGTTCTGCACACAAGGTTGTATATGTATAATGAGAAGCAGTTAGTTTCTCCATCTTCCGTTTTGACTAGGGATTTTTTTTCCAGTATCGGGATTCTTCTTAAGGAAAATTATGCTCTGCTATACCCATTTCGGTTATGGGACAGGACACGGCCAACTAGAGGTCATTGTGCAACTCCCCAAGGGAGATGCATTATTTGTACCAAACAGGACAGACAACACCAACAGGGTATGTGGACACAGAGGAGGAAATACTCAAGGTCACAAAATCCCTGGAGATGGTTGTTCCTCACTGAGGAAATGTTGAGGCCATCGGATTTGCAGAAGCTGATTAGTCACTCTCCGCTTTTCTGTATTTTACAGTAATGCTGAAGATGTCAAATTGCAAAACAATCCATTTCCATCTTTACCACGTTTGCCTTTTTTGATTCATGCTGTCATTATTATTTTTATGTTGCCACTGAATTCTTGAAATCGATGTCCAGCGATCTTTCCTTCCTGAGAAAGAGGATACTACAAATCTGAAATATTTACACCCATTATAATTATACAGTCTTGCACATGTCCTCCCTCTCCTTCCAAGGGCAGTGTTTTACAAGCTCCTGAAAACCTTCTAAGGGAAATTATTTCATGCAGTTTTTCTTTTAGATATGTAAAGGATTTGTCGCAAAGAGCTTGGAAACTGGATCCGTGAGCAGAGATGACAGAGATTTATTTCTGGGATCAAAAGGTGTAATGGCGAGTCCCAGGCAGAGCAACAGGCGGGTGGTGGATCAGGGATAAATGAGACAAGAAATGGGGACAGGGAACCAGAGAAGAAGAGGGTATGCCAGCACTGCGACTAGGAGCAAACAGAACAAAACTAGCCAGGCAGGAGGAAGAGCTAGAGGACTAAGAGCAGTTCAATAACAGAAGGTATAGACAGATTTGTGAGGTATAAGTAGGACAGGTGGGGTTAATTGGGACAGGATAAAAGTGTGTGTAATCAGTCCCAGAAAGGTGCGAGGGGACCCCTTGGTGGAGTTGGGGTGGATGGTGTGACAGGTCCCTCGCCCTTTACAACCAGCTTCCAGACAGACGAGGGCAGTCCAGGTATTCGTGATGGAAGTAGTCCAGTAAGGATGGGGTCCAAAATGTACTGGGCTGGGACTCAGGACCACTTCAATTAACCTTGGCTCTCCCAGTCCACCAAGTACTGGAAACCCCTTTGTGGCAGTAACTGTCCATGATATAGTTCGCCGTTTAAACCAAAGCACCATAAATCTTCCTGGGGGGTGAAGGGTTAGCCTCAGGATGGTTTATGGGGCCATAGATGATGGGATGGAGATGGGATACATGGAACGTAGAGTTGACCCAGATAGTGGGGAGCAGGTTGATCTGAGGAGTTACTCTGAAAGACCCAAGGTAGCAGGAGGATAGCTTTATCGAGCCCTCTCATGTAGGTAGGTACCAGGGGGAGAGCCAAACTTGTCTCTGGGGAGGTAAAGACGGGTCAGGTAGTGGTGATGGTTGACTTGTCAGGTGTAGTGCATGGCTTAAATTATGGCAGCCTGCATGCATGACTGTCTGAGGAGAAGGGACGTCCATGATGTGTTTGTCTGCACAGAACAGAAGGTGTAAGTATCCATTCACACACTGAAAGGGGGACATACCCATAACTGAAGATTGTTCAGAGTTGTGTGCAAGAAGCAAGTCCAGGTCCTAAGGCTGGAAGCAGTGAAGCAATGAGAGATATTCCACCCTCTGGTTAAATCTCTCTGCCTGGTTGTTGATCTGGGGGTGGAAACTGGAGGAGAAGCTGACAGGGGTTTTAAGGTCATTATAGAAAGCTCACCAAAACTGAGAGACAAACTGGGACCCATTATTGGAGACAGTGCCCACCAGAAAACCATAGTGTGTCTCTGTACACGATGGGCAGGCAGCCACAAACTGCTAGACATCACGCTAGAGTTGGGGCCACCAGAATTGGGGCAAAATTAAGTGATTCCATAGTGATCTGCTAAAACTGAGGCATGCCCCCACTGCAATAACTCTGATCAAAGGTTGTAGGAAACAGAGCTTCCTCGAGGGAGTATTATCTAGTTCAAGGTCATTCTGCTGGGCCTGGGTGACGATGGCTTCTGTGTCCCAGTGGAGAGGGCCCACAATGCAACCATGGGGAATAATATACTGGGTGGACAGAGAAGAGGGTTCCCTCTCAATTTTCTTGGAAAATGCATCTGTCTTAGTGTTCATGGTGTCGGGGGAAGCGTTGGAGTTTTTTTACGGTCGTGGGTTAGAGTACTGTAGAAACCTTGGTCGGACCCATACTCCCTTACCATCTCAGCGGACACTGCATTTTCCAAGAAGGAGACAGAGGGAAGAAGAAATTAGAATTTTTCTAATATACAAAACAAACTGTGGGTGGCAGGCGTTGTAGTACAAACTGGGCATGGATTAAGTGATCGGGGAGTGATTTAAAGAAAATTAAGATGTCATCTTGTTAAACAAAATGGTTAATAATTTCACAGAGGATGTCATTTATGAGAACCTGGAAGGCTGTCAATTGTTAGATAAACCAAAAGGCATAACCAGATATCCGAAGTGTCCGGAGGGGGGTGATGAAGGCTGTCTTTCATTTGTCTCTGGTGCATTTGCAAACTAGATTATATGCGCTGCACAAATCCAGTTTAGTAAAAAAACGACCTTCTTGGAAGGTTTTTATTGCTGTGGTCATTAAGGGGAGCGCTTGTAGTGGTTTTTAATGATCATTTTATTTAAATCCCGACATTTGAAACAAGGACACAGACCTCTATCTTTCTTACCCATGAAGGAGAATCTGGCTGCAGAAGGGGATGATGAGGGCCATATGTGGCCATTTTTTAGGGTCTTCTCTATACACTTCTCCATGGCGTCTTGCTCTGGTTGAGACAGGAAGTACAATTGGCCTCTGTGCGGGGTTGTGCCGGGGAGGATGTTGATTGCCCAGTTGTAGTCACAGTGGGGTGGAACTGAGGTGGCCTTATGCTTGCTAAAACAGTACTGCAGGTTGTGGTATTCCAAGTTGTGTCAATGGCCTTGGGTGACTTGTCTGGAGTCTCCCAGTACAGACACAACAGGTGCAGACTTTTGACTCAACTGAATTGTCTCGACTGATGATACACCCTGTCCCCCAGGAGATATGGGAATTATAATGTTTTGGCCAGGGGTTTCCCCAAATGAGCAACGTCACTGGCAATTCCGCATTAAGAATTAAAGGTTCCCCCTAGTGGAGTTAGGACAGATGCTGCAGCAATATTTTGGCTCCTGTTTGTAGATTGCTTTTTTCAGTTCGCATTGCACGTTTTAGTTCTGAGTGTTTATATTCTGGCCAGTCAGCAACTCCATGATTGATTTTGTTTGTTTGTTATCATTGCCTTCCTAGAATGTTCTTTTGTGGTCAAGTTCTACAGAGACCTGTGGCTGAGAAATGGTCTTCCAACAGCTGTGTGGGATTTTTAAGTCTAGGCTAAAGACACACCTATTTAGTTTAGTTTACAGAGACAGTAGGTACTTACCAAACCTCAGCTAGGCTTAAAGTCTGGCTATAGAGGTCTACATTAGCAGAAGACTCCCACTCAATACAGTGTGGTGTGGAATGAAACTCTTCTATCTTTGAACGCAAGAGGTGGCGAGAGGTCACTAATGTGCCTGTGAGAGTAAAGAAAAGACGTGCTCATAATAATAATCATAATAATAACTACAATAATAACTAAAAACATATTGTAAATGATGATTAATTATTTTTATTTGCATTCCAGCATCTAACACATCTTCAAAATGAGCCTACAGCATAGTGGAACAAAGGCGGAGGGTGCTGAAGGACTCTTTGGTCAGTTAATATCCTCTTCTTGCCTGGGCATGCTCAGTAGAGACACTGACATGGGAATCAATCCTCTCTGTTGGTGATCATCAATTTCATTTTGTTATTATTGTAGTAGGGTGTTCATTTACTTAGCCTGTATTGGACTGCTTTTGCTGTCCAGGCCATGCAATGTTATGTAATGACAAAAAATGAACAGGCTTTTGTTGTGGGTGGCAAAGTAATAAGATATGGGCAGGTGCAAGACAAAATTTGAAAACTTTTCGCAGGAGTGGAACAGATTCTTGCTGGTGCAAGCAAGAGAGGGATTTAAAATTCCAACCCATGCAGACCTCTGAGGTGTAGAGCTGGGTGGGAATCAGTGCCATTGACTATAGATGAACTGTTCTGTCAGTGCTGCCTGGTGCTGGCTAGAGGAGGTTGGGCTTCCCCCTTGAGTCTGGTTTCTCTTAAGGTTTCTTCCTCTCCTCGAGGGCGTTTTTCCTTACCACTGTCTCCCTTGACTTACTCTCTGGGGACCTTGGGCCCAGGAATATGTAAAGGGCTTTGTGCTTTTTGTTAAACGTGCTATATAATTACAATGGAATTGAAGTTCTAACCCTTTCTCTTAATAATTGCTGGAGTTTTTATTCCTAAAAAAATAAAATCCCTGGTCCTGAGGAATTCCAACAATCAAAAAAAAGAAATGATTGACCACCATTTTCACAGTATGAATAAGGTTCTTTCAACAGGTTTCATTTTTGATATCGCAAATAAACACCGTGTGTAACTAAAACAATTAATTTTCATCAGAGCAAAATACTTGCTTCCAGTGCTAAAACCAAAGTAACATTTTTTTAATTTTAAGATAATTTTTAAATAGAAAACATACGGTAGCCTAGTAATAGTTTTAAAAATCCTGACATCCTGAGACGTCATCATCTTAAACAATGAATTATGGGAGTCATAATTTGTGTTATTTAGGGTAATGTTTTTTTTTTAGCTCTTGAAATAAAATAGTACTCTCTCGGTGGAAATGAGCTTTGTAGTGTTAGAACTGCAATGCGAATAAGGTACGTGATTAGGAAGGTATGTTGTTCTTAATAAAAGAGGAAAATATTCATCCATAGGGTCTGATGGACAACCCTTACTGGTGGATCAAGGAAAACTTTTTCCAGTTTAATAAGTGAGGTCTCTAATGATTGCCTGAATCAAAACTTGATAAAGCTGGTGTTGCTATGGGGAAGCCTGAGATGCTAACAGTGTTCTAGCAGTTCCACATCACATGCTGTGAGATACAGTATTCATTAAAGTGAAGGCCGGCATTCCAGATGGAATCCCAAACATTACACCAGTTAGTCTCTGAATGTTCCTCCCAGTTCAGAGAGAATCTGTTTTCTCAGAGACGTCTAATACAACTGCATGAATTAATATTCACAAGCTCCTTTTTCAGGATGCCTTTTATTTTTATCTTTTCTTGCCTCTCTCTGGTCTACTGAGACTCCCTCAGTGATGAAGGGTATAGAAAGATGCCATCTTTTTCTTTTATAATTATGTCTTTGGGTGTTTTTATTAGGAGTAAGGTATCTAAGGGCCCTGTGGTCCCTGGGTCTTTCTGCATTTTACACTAGAATTATGTGAGTTAAACCGTCTGTGCTTTGTGTAATATTTATTATAACCTACTATGCAATATGCGTGTAATGTACAACCCCAGATAAAAAAACAGTGGGACGATATAGAAAATGCAAATTTAAAAAAACACAGTGATTCTTAAATTTGACTTTTATTTCATTGCAGACAGTATGAACCCAAGATATTTCATGTTTTGTCTGGTCAACTTCATTTCATTTGGTAATATACATCCATTCCTGCATTTCAGGCCTGCAACACATTCCAAAAAAAGCTGGGACAGTAAAGCATTTACCACTTTGTAATGTTGCCATTCCTTCTCACAACACTTAAGACGTTTTGGCACTAAGGATACCAAGCAATGAAGCGTTTCAGGTGTTATTTTGTCCCATTCTTCCTGCAAATACGTCTTAAGTTGTGCAACAGTATGGGGTTGTCGTTGTCACATTTTTCGTTTCAAAACTCTCCACACATTCTCTATTGGGGACAGATCAGGACTGTAGGCAGGCCAGTCCAGTACCCGTAGCCTCTTCTTCTGCAGCCATGCCTTTGTAATGTGTGCGAAATGTGGTTTTGTATTGTCATGTTGAAAAATGCACGGACATCCCAGGAAAAGATGTCATCTTGAAGGCAGCATATGTTGCTTTAAAATCTCAATGTACTTTTCTGTATTAATGCTGCCATCACAGAAGTATAAATTACCTTTGCCAAGAGCACTGACACAACCTCACTTGTTGCTGATAATAGTCTGGATGGTCGTTTTTGTCTTTGGTCCAGCGCACATGGCGTCCATTTCTTCCAAAAAAGATCTGGAATACTGATTTGTCTGACCACAATACACGTTCCACTTTGTGATGGTTTATCCCAGATGCCTCCGAGCCCAGAGGAGTTGACGTCGCTTCTGGACGTGGTTAACATAAGGCTTCTTTTTTGCAGTAAAGTTTTAAGTTTTAACATTTTTGAATGTTACTCTGTATTGTAGTGCTTGACAAAAGTTTGCCAAAGTAATCCCTTGCCCATGGGGTTATATCAGCTATTGATGAATGATGGTTCTTGATGCAGTGCTATCTGAGGGATCAGAAATCACGCGTGTTCAGTTTCGGCTTACGCCCTTGCCCTTTACACACTGAGATTCCTCCATATTCCTTCTTGAATCATTTAATATTAGGCACTGTAGGGGAAGAAATATGCAAATCCCTTTCAATCTTTCTCTGAGGAACATTGTTTTTAAACATTTCAATTTCCTCACACATTTGTTGACAATCTGGAGACCCTCTGCCCATCGTTGCCCCTCAAAGGCTCAGCCTTTTGTGGATACCGCTTTTGTACCAAATCATGATTACAATAACCTGCTGACATCACCTGTTTGAAATCAAATCATTATTTAATTTTGTTACCTCATTACTAGCCCTAAATTGCTCCCATCCCAACTTTTTTTGGAATGTGTTGCAGGCCTGAAATGCAGGAACGGATGCATATTAACAAATTAAATGAAGTTGACCAGATGAAACATTAAATATCTCGGGTTTGTGTTGTCTGCAATGAAATAAAAGTCAAAGTAAATTTAAGAATCACAGCATTTTTTTTATTTGCATTTTCCATACCGTCCCAACTTTTTCTGATTTTGGGTTGTATGTTAATCAGCAATCTGGTGAATAAGCATGATGGAAAAGTGACGTATCAGGGCTTAGAGCACAAGAGAATGGGATGAGAACAATGGCCAGTCACTTAGTCTAGGGAGAATGGTAGTATGGTGTAGAATTGGCTAAATAGCCCTCTGTCATGCTCTCAGTGTGAGGTCTTTCAGTGTTTCATTTGTTATCACAGATATAGGGAGAATTGAAGCTTTAAATGAAGAAAATCCTGAGGAAAATCTATAGTAAATAGTAACACCTTACTCTCTTAGCATGAGTAATATGATTTTGTTAAACATTAAGATGAAATATTCAAGTATCAAAGTCAGGCTTTAAACTTCCTTGAAAACAATCTTTTCTTTGTATGTGTGTGGACATGTTTATCGTCACATTTTGGGTGGACATAACGTCCCCTGCAAGAAGGAAAACAATGTTACTTTTTCCCTCTTTTTTTACCTCGTGGGGACATGTGTCACGTTCCCACAAGGGAAAACTGAATTTTATAAAAGTCTGTGAGTACAGTCAAAAAACCTAAATACAGTAGACAAAAGTCTCATTCTTTGTTGGGTTACTTAGTAAAAACATTTGTATGATTATATCCTTGCTTTATTTCAAGCTTTAAATTACTGTTATTTGTAAATTCTCTAAATGCATAAAAGTTTATTAAGCACCCTCCAAGGATGGTACAGTATAATCAGCTTATCAGAGTCAAGCTAGTGGTTGTCCTTCTTTTATCTACACGCATCGTAATAACGTCATTCTTATAAAGACATGAAATCACTCTTTGCTTACTCTGTAACTATGAACAGACACTTCTTCACTCTTGGTTCTGAAATACTGACTCACTACACTATCAAACCAGTGCAGCTTTAATGGTTATATCTGTCCCAGGAAACATGATGAAGACATCCTGGCCTTCGCCCTCATGCGCCCATGTGAATGAAGACTTAACTCATGTTTGTGGAGTGAGTCAGAGGAAAACTCAGGAGACGGAGCTATTTCAGCTCCAGCAAGAGTGTAAAGCAAATGTTTCGAGGGTTCAGACTCCAGCTTCTGCTTTATGAACCAAACAAAATATTTTTACTCACCTTCGTTGCAACTACCTTGGAACTGAAGTCGCATCAGTAGTAGCCAGACATACATTTCCTTATTTCTCATTCTGAAATTCTGTTGTGAAACAGTGATGCCACTTTGTTTCTACATTGTTACCTGAAAATGAGAGCTCTCCCCTGTCAATAGCACGAGCATCATCAGGTGCAGGTCTTGCATTAACAATTTAAAGGTTATAGGATTATGTGATATATGATCATCGGTTCAACAATTTACGAGTGGCGCTTATCAGTTCTAATTCTCCACAGACTTCCACTGGTTAAAGGCCGGGTGACACACTAAAGTAGTGCTACTGATGATACACGGCTAAGCTAGTTAGCTAACAAAATTAGTCATATTAATGATGCTTATATGAGCGTTCTCCATTGTCCATAGGCACTCACTACATTTTTCTAGTGTGGAAATCCTAGAGTACAGTTCAAAAGACCATAGTAGTATAAAAATTACACTGACGAAGGAATTCACACAAATATGAGAAGAACATGAAAACTCCACACACAGCTCACGGCAGGATTTAAACCCACAATCCTAGAAGCATAAGGGCGCAGTGATACCCAATGAGCCTGCCAACTGTCGCTCTCTTCATTTTTAATACTGTCAAATGAGAGGCTCTCTTTGTAGACCCGCCTCCCCACAGCAGGTATAAAAGCTTTCCATCACGCCCTTGACGTTCCCTTCATGACTCTGAGGCGGGCCAAGCAAAACCATTACAGCAAAATTATAAGACATAAATATTTACCCCGCCTGCAAAGTAATTGGGTATTGATTGTAAATAATAGAATGTTGTGGATAATAATAAAGAGCTCAGTGCAGCACTTTCTCCTTGTTCAATCTTGAGCAGTGCTGAGACAGGGGACTGACAAAGGGAACCAAACATGCACTCAGGCATCACTGTTATGCTGCTCTCGCATTACGCTCTGCGAAGAACAGAATTCCTCATACATATTGCTATATGAAGAACAAAGCACTGAACAACAGCAGTTGGCCTGCCATTCTCATTCGTTTTTTTTAAAATTTTTTTTCATTTTGAAGCCACTTCCAGGTCTGATTCTGAAGAAACGGGCTCACATTTACATAAGAGACGGACAAACACTGCAGATGTCCTCTGCCGCCACAGGAAACAATATTCATAATTACATAACTGCTGTAAACTTTCAAGATTCCCTTTCAAACGGTAAGACCACATACCCTTGATGCAAGCAGATGATATTAAGGGTGGATTTAAAAGCCCGAATCCATTTCTGTTGTGTGCCAGGCTTTTAACCTTAAATTATTTTTTCCAAACACAAAACTTCCTCTCATTTTATGCATTAAAAGTAATTGTATAATCTATCTGAAATAAATATATGTTCCCATGGGCCCTGGTCTGCAGTAGACCCATCTCCGTGGTTCAGCTGCACTGTGCAATGGCTGGTTTTGCAATGAGTCTGTGCATTATCTGATCACTGTGTTAAAGCAGAGAACGCATATGATGCACAGGACAAAAAAAGTAAAAAAAAAAAAAACATTAAAATGCTTTCAGTTCATAACATATCATCTGCCATGTTTCCCATTCCTGCAAACAGACTGTGGACTCATGTCCAATACGTGAAGAAGATTTTGTTGAAAAAACCCGCCACAGGATCTATCACACCCTGGAGTGACAAGTGAGGGGTTAAGGGTCGCTTTGGTGTGAGGTGATGGAATATAAAGTCTCCAAGAAGAAATGCTGATTGCATTAAAAAAAAAAAAAAAAAAAAAAAAAGGAACAGGACTTAATTAAAAACCACTGAAAAAAAATAC